>JNDP01000934.1:0-218119 GCA_000696975.1 Apophysomyces trapeziformis B9324
TTTTTTTTTTTTTTTTTTTTTTTTTTTTACCTTGTTCTATTAACGCTTTAATACGATTAGGGGTACCGACGCCAAGGTGGATTGGCTGCTTTTCCAGGAAATAGATCTGTTCTTCCACCTTCATATGCTTGGCGAACAATTTGGCTATCTTGGCTGTCTGGTTAAATTCTTTGAGGGCACTATAAGGCAAACGTTCGTGTGGGTGATCAGTCACCATTGTCTCCTCTTCTTTTTGATTTGCTTTACCGTACGAGGTCCACAGCGCGAACTGCGGAGTGTGTGATCACAAGAGCGACAGGTCTTGCCAGTTCGGTAGGTGCTTTGGCCAACTTTTTATGGGTTGCTACACCAAACTTGATATAGTTTGGTAAGGCTTCCAACACATGTTCACTGGTAAACTTTTCATTGTTGACAAAAGCTTTTTTCACCAAGGCTTGCTCTTCGTACTCGACAGCAGACAGATTCGGTAATGCCTTTTTCTGACGATCAGCGACATAAGCATATTGCGTCTCGACCGATTCAGTCCAAATGTTCATGTGCCCGTAAGGATCTTCCGATTGGCGAGCCTGAGGTTAGAAAGAGACAACATGAATAAGTTGATTTTTTTTCCTTTCTCCCTGTTTTCGAGTACGAAACCTTCTTTTTCTTCTTCTCCTTTTTCTGCTCGGCCTTTCGCTTTTTGCCAGCGACGACGGCCTTAGCGTCTTCTTCAACTACATGTTCGGTATCAGAGAATGTATCCTCTATCTCGTAAAAGTCGTCTTCTAGGGCGTCGGCAGACTGTGGTATCTTTTTCTTTTCTTCAGGCATTATTTCAAATTAAGGGCACCCAAAATGAATGGAAGTTTTTTTTTTTGGGGACTTGATGTTTGTGACCGGCGATCTGTTCAGAGAATCGCCTCTTTGGGTTGTTACTTTTTTGTTTCTTAAAGGTTACAGCATTTCATTGAATCATCTCGCCAAATAATGGATCTTTTTCTGTTTTCCATACTGAAGGATACATATACCCAGAGAACATAATGCTGTCACAGACTCCTTTATAATGGCAGATACTACGATTTGGATTTTTGTTTGTTCTTTTAGACAATGCTCGTAAACATGAAAGAAAAAGAAATCTATTCAATCAGGATTTTTCGTTATACACAAGGTCTACTCTTTGTAATGATTGAATGATTCCATTTTGATCATTAAGAAAGATTCGGAGGGCATTCTTTTAAGACCTTCGATTCGCCTGTGCGTTGTTCTAAGGCCAGTGCGGACGAAGACCGCGCCTCCGATCATTTGAATCTCAGAGATCTTCCAAAGATAACTGTTAAGAACTTGGGAAACACCGCTCAAACAGCCCACATTTGATATCATCACTAAAACGCACGTGATAATCTTAGCATCTTGAACATTGAAGAAACCATGCAATCAATGCCCAAAACAAAAAGTAAAAAATGCGAGAAAACAGCACCTATATGCATGCAAAATGATTCTTTCTTTTTTTTTTTCTAAATGAGGTGTTTTTTTCTTTTCTCTTAGGCTTGGGCCTGTAATGAACGTCGTGCCTTGACGGCTTCTGCAAGAACGTTCAGCATTTCTTCAGTGGTTTCAAAGTCAACACATGCATCGGTGATGGACACACCGTATTTTAATCCTGTAGGTCCTTCCTTTGGCACGCTCTGTTTGCCCTCGTTGATATGTGACTCAATCATCAAACCAATAATGGAATCGTCACCAGCTGTGATCTGTTCTGCAAGATTCTTTGAGACCTTTGGCTGATTTCGGTGATCCTTATTGGAGTTGCCATGTGAGCAGTCGACCATGATATTAGGTCGCAATCCGGCCTTGATAAGTCCAGCCTTGGTTTTTTCAATGTATTCCTTTTCGTAGTTGGGACCTTCATTGCTTCCGCGCAGAATGACGTGACAGTCAGGGTTACCGGTAGTATGTGTGATGCTGACTGTGCCGTTCTTCGTGACGCCCAAGAAATGGTGTGGTGCAGATGCCGAACCGATGCCGTCAATAGCCACCTTAATATTACCGTCCGTACCGTTCTTGAAACCGACCGGGAACGAAACGCCCGATGCAAGTTCACGATGCAGCTGGGATTCCGTTGTTCGGGCACCAATGGCACCCCAAGACATGAGATCAGCAAGGTATTGGGGAGAAATGGTGTCCAACAGTTCGACAGCGACAGGCATTCCGGCGTCAGTCAATTCACAGAGTAACTGGCGACCTACGCGTAGACCCTTGTTGATATTGTAGCTTTTTTTTTTTTTTTGGTATGGTTTATAGAATTTTAGCCCCTGGTCCATGAAACGCTTTTGTGTAGTCTTTTGCTTTTTTACCTGTTGTTGATATCTGGATCATTGATCAGACCCTTCCAGCCCACAGTAGTTCGTGGCTTTTCGAAGTACGAGCGCATGATAATCAGCAGCTCACCATTTAATCGCTGCTTGACTTGTAAAAGTCGCTGGCCTGCAAAGATAGATTTGAGTTTAACAAGGTGAGGAAAGTAAGTAAGAGATTAGCGAAAACTTACAGTATTCCTTTGCGGCTCTTGTATCATGAATAGAACATGGGCCAACAATAATGATCAGACGATCGTCTTCGCCTTTAAGAATTGCTGAAGCTTCTCTACGTGCTTGTAACACGGTTTCATGGGATTTTTCAGTCTATAGATCCAAGCAATTAGAAAGCCTATAACGAGCTGGAAGGATCCACTTACGGCGGGGAACTCTTCTTGCAAGAAGTCAGGAGTCAATAGAGCATTGTAACCTGTGACACGGAGATCTTCCATCATCTTTGAGAAAAATAGTTATAATAAAAAAACAATCAAATGGCTGGATTATTTTTTGATCGCGAAAATCTTTTTTTTAATGGCGAAAAGGACCTATTCCGCCGCATACGCAGTCACACTATGAACTCGCAATGAGTCATTCTATGGCCCGTCCAAGCCTAATACAAAAATACAAATCTTGTGCAACTCTGCAATTCCCGGGTGCAATGCCGATCTAAAGGGTCCAAGTCTGCTGTTTTGATCATAAGAAACACATGTACCTTGCCATTGCATAATCTTATAGTAAACTTTTGCCCCTTAGATAGACAGATAGAAGACGCATAAGGCAGCATTTCTTTTTGATTTCTTGTAATCATATTCAACAGATTCGGCATGGCATAGGACTGTATCTTTTTAAGCTCATTATGCAAACCATTGGAGGGCGGAAATCGCTGATTTGGATAAGTCTGCTTATCTCAAATAGCAAGGGAATGAATGCATTTGTTTCATGACGAATTTTCAGTCTCCAGTTATGTACATGATTGGAGACACCTGTTTTTGTTCACTTGCCTGCCTTTTCCTTCGGTTAGCTGCACATCGCGCGCCATACATGTAGAGGACAAAAGGGCTGTGATGTAATACAGGCTCTTTCTCTTCCCTTTTTATTATCTTGACATCAACGGGTCGTATTGCTTTATATTACGTAAGAACCCGTTTATTATGGTGAACGGTTAGTAAAATGATTCACTAACCACCCCTGTACAAAGGCATAACGTGAAACATACAGGAAAAAAAAGGATATAAAACGTTACCCCGGGGGTAAAAGGAAAGAGTAGGAATCAGTCCCAGATTCAACTTTTTGTTGATTTTTCGAAGCAAACACTTCCATGACACCTCCTGGAAAGCAGAGTACCAGAAGGGTTCCAGATGTGCATGAACCAACAGGTGACTACAGTGATCCTATGAACACGCTCCAAGATCAAGAGAACACGCATAATTTGGCACTTCAATTTGCCAGCAAGCTGAATACAGGAATTGAAGGTGCCGAAGAAGAGAAGGCATCCAGCCGTAAAGATTGGGCTCTTTTGCATGATCCGGTTATTCATACCGAAAGGCTGGACGGCATTCGAAAAAAGAAAGGTTACATCATTGATATGGATGGCGTCATTTATCATGTATGCACATTATATATAACGATCAATGAAGGAGCTAATAATAGCTTTATAGGGTGCCAAGTTACTACCAGGTGCAAAAGAGCTGGTTGAGTTCCTAAACAAGAACAATAAGCAATATCTGTTTCTGACCAATAACTCGGCACCAACTCCACGCGAACTTCATCAGAAATTGAGCCGCCTTGGAATCGAAGTAGGTGAGGATCATTTCTTCACATCGGGTCAGGCAACTGCCTATTTCCTTAAGTCCCAGACGCCTGAGGTAAAAGAACAAAAAAGAACAGTGATCTGCAGGGAAAAAAACCCCCTTTTCGTATCTGAACCTCATCTTTATTTCCAGGGTGGTACTGTCTATGTTATTGGAGAACCAGGCCTTACCTATGCACTTTATGATGCTGGTTTCTTCATGGACGATCATAACCCTGATTATGTTGTGCTGGGAGAAGGCCCGGCCTATAATTATGAAAAATTGACCAAGGCTGTTCAGTTAGTATGCAAAGGAGCCAAACTCATCGCCACGAACTTGGATCTTGAAAATTTGGATTCAAAAGGACAGAAGCTACCTTCGTGTGGCGCATTTGCAGCCTGTGTTGAACTGGTCACAAAAACCAAAGCATTCTTCTGCGGTAAACCCTCCGCTTTGATCATGAGATATGCCCAAAGAGTACTCGGCTTGAGTCGGCTCGAAACATGTATCATCGGCGACCGTATGGACACGGAGTAAGTTCTCCGATGCTTTTCTCCATAATGGGAGAAAAGAAAGCAGGAACCTTTTGTTCTTTTTTAAGCTGTTGATTCATGCATATCATCCTTGTATAGCATCATTGCCGGTATCTCGTCAGAGATTGATCCTGTTCTTGTTCTCTCCGGAGTCACTGCTATGGAAGATTTGCCTTTGTTCGCTTATAGGCCACATCTTATCCTGGGCGGTGTATATGAGATCCCAACTCAAGAAGATAATGAACAGCATCTGGTCACGGATCGTGAGCTGGCCGAAGCATCCCGACGTGTATGTAACCCGTACCCTTGTTTACTTCCCTAACACACAAGAACTGACTTTATGCAATTAGGCATCGTATCTTTAATTTTGACCAGGTACAATCTCGTCATGATTTGAATATGCTGATAATGGCCCAAGTTCGGTGTCCTTTTTGGTACCAACTCTTGCCTATCCTGTGATACAATTTTCTATGTAAAATAAACACTGGTTTCAATGCACATTGATACGTCAGCTTCTACTTTGGGAATTCAAAAAGCTTTCTTTTTCTTAAAGTGAAGACAGTTTCATTACGTTCCTTGTGCTTGTCAATGCATGGATCGATATCACTCACGGAAATAAGGGTTCTCTGGACATGCTCTATACAGCTATAGAGTCGTCGCCTTTTTTTTTTTAAAAAAAAAAGGGGGAGTTGTTAAATGATAAAGTGGTGTGTCAGTAAGCTAGGATGGATCAAGAATACTATATGGAGTAATTCAAGAAGTTGCTATGGAGAAAGAAGGTCTGAAGTAATTGACAAAGTTCCTATCATTCATTGTTATCCATCGTGAACAATTCTGATCTGAAACGTGCAAGAAAATGGGACTGGGTTTGAGAAATTGTTACACTGGAGTGCTTTCCTTCATTTTCCCATGAATCTGTCACTGGCTGACAAGAATCAATCATGGGTCGATGGTCTATATTATCAGCGTAACACGTATAAAGGTCCTGTTCTTCCGGTGGGACGTCTGCCACGAGAATCGCTGGAAAGAATAGTACAAGACGCAGTCAAGGCAGAACTTGAATCCGATCGGCGGAAGGCACAAACTGATCAACCGGATCAACCCTTGACCTTGCGCAAATTACCAGAAAACAACATCCGACTTTTCCCAAACATTCAAACACATACCCAGGAAACAAACATATCAGAACACGTCCTCACCTTAAGACGACTACCACATTTTGCTTTGTATGGATCAGGATCAGAGAAACGATCGTTGGAGCAATCGCCCATCAAGCTGGATCTGGTCGGTGCGGTACAGAAACGTCAGAAATACCTGTCCGAAAATGAACAGCGACAGACACCACCGCGGATACCTCCTGTTCATGAACACTTTGAGACGCTCGAAGAATTAGATGTTCCGTTACACGCGTTCACTGAAGCCGGCAGCATAAATACAAGCCAGCAACAACCTGCTGAGCATGAAGCAAACGTACCCGCAGTTTTGGATACAACCGAAGAAACCAATCATGAAACCGAAACAAACGAACAAACATCGGCATCACCCATCCGGGCAGCACAGGCGACGACAGCGGAGGAACAAGCATTGCAAATCAGCCAAATGGAACAGCCATCAGTAGCTGAGAAATCGTCTGTATCGGTAGCATCAAGCGGCGAAGATATCGCTCAAAAGGAAAATGCCATGTTAATGAATGGCATCAGACCTTCTACAAGTCAACGACGCAATACCGAGAATATATTGGAAGAGCTGCTCGGCAACGAAGAATCGGATGTTGCCAGTCCTGAAGAAACGATATCTCCCAGCTTGAGTATCCCAGCTCAATGGGTGCCTGTATGTGCCACTAAATTGCAGATCGAACAATGCGAGAAGACAAGGGAAGAAGCTGAGAAGCTATCCGATGAACTGTTAAAGACACGTTTTGAGAGAGTCATTGATATTCTTAATCATCCACTATCAAGTAACACCGATGAATATGGGGTTACGCTGTCAGATAAATGGGGTGGGTCAGGGAAAACATTCATCATCAAGCGAGTATTGGATATACTAAAGGAGCGAGAGATCGTAAGTGCTATAATGTCTCAAAGCTAGTGTGTTAACTATTTAAATTAGAATATTACTATCGCCATTTTGACGTTCGACATGGATACCGAGAACCTTTTGTACAGTATGGTTAAAACTTATGGATTTCAATGTCAGCGCGTGGGATCTGTGTTAGATGAGACATGGAAAGCTGAATATGGCGTATTCCTCTGCAGTCAACCGGTTCGACCAGATGAGGGACGATTAAAAGTAAGCAATGCAGGTCCTAAGAACCTACTCGTTTAATCCGCATCTTTCAGTTCGGTCCTCAAGCTGATGTCATATTTGCAATGGATATCCGTATTGAACCATCTCATGCCATATTCAGAAAGGTCCGTGGAACACAGTCAGACCAACCACCCGTCGTCTGGTTTGTCACATTGGGTAGTCTGGAAGAATGGGCAGCGCGCGATGAGCGGTCCAAGCTCTCGTGGTGGGTGTCTGATCCCGAGTATCGAAAACTGGTACGAAGGCCAAATCGGTGGGTCAGTGTTCAGGAGGCTCAGCAATTGAACGATGTCGTTATCCAACATATGATGCAATGGATCTTATCAGATTTTAAAGGACTTTTCCAAGTTCGGATGGAAAAGTTCCCTATTTCGCCTGCTGTTGCTAGTGACGAGGTTACACAAGACGGGGAGACTTTAAGGAACGATGTCTCAATGGCTGAAAACGTTGAGGGAGAAGAAGAAGTGTCTATGGATATCAGCGACGGTGAAGAAGTGGATATTGAGACTGTGTCTGAGCCTGGAGCTCCCGAAATGACACAATCTGTAAGCGAACGAGATGCACCTGTAGTAACCGATTCAATTGTGGAAACGCGGGCGCAAAACGTACCTGTACCCAAAGATGTACTTGATGTTAGCTCCGACAAGGCAATTCATCCTCAGCAGGGACTTCATGCTGCTATGGACGAAACGACAAGTCCAGCAGATGTTCTCATAAATACGCAGCGTGCCATTCCATCCGACGTAGGCTTCGACACTGCTGTCGCAAGAGAAGATGCAACACTGTATTTGGCAGAAAGTAACCCTGACAAGCAGCAACTTCCGGAAAGTCTTGAGAAGAAGGTGAAAGAGGTAGTTATTATCAATATGATTGAGCATGACGATAACGTGAATACAATTTTTAGCTCTTTCAGTACCAGCGGTTTCCTATTGCTTTACTACGAACTAGGGGAGCGCAGCAGGGATCGAATATTCGTGCATCAAAGTCTAATTTATCCGGAGCGCGCGGTGTTCTTTCATCGGACGATGAGACTTACTATTCGGCAAATGAATCTGAAGCTCAAGAACCTTCGGGAGTCAGCATGGATGAGCAAACTTCATCAGGTAGTTTTGTGTTTGGAAATGTACTAAATATGAGTTGTGGAACTTATGACTTCTTCTTTTATCCTCTTCGTATATTATAGCACTCACAGATAACGAAGTGCAGCTTCTCCAACAATTAGAGTCGTTGAGAATGGAGTACAATAAGGAATACCAGGTGGAACTTGAACAGATCAAGGCAATCTACGACGAACGGATGAAGGGTTTGCGAAAGAAATATATTGCACGAGCGATACAGATTGCAACGAATACATCCGATGAAAGCACACCTTGCGAACCATGAAATGAGCGACATAAGTGATAAACATCAACCATATACAATAGAACATCATTGAGCAGGCTCTCTCTCTTTCTAATTGTTATTAAGGAAGGCTCGGATTGATTTGCCACACTAAGGAAGGTTGAATGGATAGACCGTCAGCAAAATCTGTCCTAATTTTTGATGATACGGTAGAGACTATGTTAATGAGTAGACAATAAAATATATACACCCAGGAAAAATTGTACGATGTCTTTGCTTTTATTTAGCGAATAAAATCTTTAGGTTACTCTAGATAAAACCTTTTTTTTTTTGCAATAGATAAAGAGTGGAACAGCCAGTAAATAAGAAACAGATCATATGTCCCTTGTCATGTTGGTTCATTTGATTGAAACAGAGGCACACTTTATCCATATTGCTAAGACAGGCAATTTTTGCTTATAGTACTGTATCCTTGCTTTATTCATGCATAGCTAATTAAAATAGCTCGAGTTTTAAGCCGTAAAATATGCTGCCTCTCTATTTGCTAAACAAGCAATAATTTGATTCTTGGCAAAAAAAAAAAAAAAAAAAAAAAAAAAAAAAAAAAAAAAAAAAAAAAAAGGCTGACCAACTATCCCATAACAAGACATGCTTGTTCCAAGACGTTTTCCGTCATTCTGCATAGTTTCTGTGTACACATGCAACAAAGGGAGTGAGTCATTGGAGGGAGGCCCAACATTGCATAGAAAGGAAAAAACCAGATCAAACATGTTTTCAAGTACGTGTAAGTGTTGCAGCTTATTTTGACGATTCACACTGATCCTTTTTCGTTTTCAATTCCCTTTTGACAAAAGGTATATCATTGGCGTACTACAATTGAGTCTGGTATTCTTGTTTTTTACTTACCATGGAATATGTGATGGGTCATTTCCACCTTAAACACCTTGACTTTTACCCGTGCAGCATGATAAGAACAAAACCCGGGCTTAATTACTTTTTTAGAATCAAAGTAGGCTGACCAAACATTGACACCCTTCGTGTCCCCTTGCGTCTCTTGAACATAAATGAGCAAAATAACAAAAAAAAAAAGCGCTAATGTCTACTGCATGTTGCCTTGCCTCTCAAAAGAGAGGAATGCACATGGCAATGATCGGAGAGCGGATTGCTTTCCGCCATAGCAGAAAAATTGAAAAGAGAAAAAGTTTATTCTATCTCAATCTAAAGTTTCAAGAACTTCTCCGCGATTGTTCACTCACGTTCAATTGGTTCCTGGCTAAAGAAGGATGGGGTAGAGAAAAGAAAAAGCAAAATAAGTCTGATTTTCGTTATAGATCGGACCAGCAGCTTGAGACTTCTAGAATAGCAACTTTGATGTTTCCTGCCCTTTTCCTCACATCTTATTTTGTTCCTGTTCATCAAGACGATCTATGCCAAGAGCAAATTCTTCGATCAGATTGTTTTATTCACTTTTCTCAAGTTTCTCCGTGCGGATAGCGTTTTAAATGAATAAATGCAGTTGCTAACCATAACAGGACGTTACTTGCAATTAGTAAAAAAAAAAAAAACATATCCACTGTACACCTTGAAGTGGTTTCAAAGGAAATGAATTTGTGCAACCTGTATGTCACGACCTTTTCTCCGCTTAAACAAACAACTTTTTCTTTCACGCCCAACAATTGATATCGCCTATACAACCTACTGAGAGTCAAATAAAGAGAATCTCACTTAGTGATAGCATGCTTTCTTATTTTTTTTTCTTCTTCTTTTTCTTGTTATTCTATGCTTTCTTTAAAATGTTTTGGACTAGGATACAAGATTAATGAAGTAATATGATGAAATGAAGCATTTCGTAAGCATAAATGTAACTTTTGCTATCGGAAGAAATAGCTTTTTTTTTTTTTATTCTCTTGTTTTCCTCAAGGAGAAAATTAAGGGATTGTGACGGAAACCAACCTCCGACGATGCATTGCATCTGAACGTGGCTATCCTTTCTTAATGTGGGCCCTCCACTTATCAACCAAGGCAAGAAACGATTAACTTTGTCTCTGTAAAATCCTAACCTAACGGTTCTTCAAGTCGGGTATCTTAGCAACCTACTGCTGCAATCGTTACAAAAAAAAGGGAGTTGAATACATTCGTTCTGTGACATTTTCCCGATTTCCCGTGAAAAAAAGGTTTATTGATGCGCGATGGAACATGTAAGGAAAAGGAAAGAATGCCATTCACGAAAAGAAACACCCTGATTTGCCGCTCTTCTTTTTTTTCCATCGTTTCGCTTGATTTCTTTTGGGATGATCGAAGAAAAAATTTCGTTTGCGAATTTGTGTTCAAACTGGTGTACAAACATCTCGCTGATAGCCTGGAGAAAGGGATACTTTTTTTTTTTCAAGCTTTCGTGACACGTTCCCACAATCACTACTTGATTTACGTGCACGCATATACTCTCTTTCTGTCTCTCCCTCTCACTCTGGATCATCTGTGTCGGCGGGAAATCCTATTTAAGCTAGTCCATACTAACCGAACTTCAATATTTTCCCCGTATGTAACACGGTTTTGAATAGGGCAATTAATCATTGATCCCTCTAAATCATATTTTCCCCGCTCATATCTTACGTAACCAGCAGATCACAAACAACAAAAGTTTACCCATCAGCATCCAATTTGCCTTTCTGTTTTCTCTTTTTTTTTTCCTCCTTTCTATTGCTGTGTTTATTTACATTTAATTAAAGACTTTCTCTTTTCTCCTTCATAACTGTGTTTGTTGAATGGCAGAATCGGAATTAAAAAAAAAAAAAAGAAAAGAAACAAGAGCCTTGGTGCCTTGGGGAAACCATGACATTTGCGGTGCTTGAAAAAGTGTGGATCCAAAAAAGAAAAAGAAGCTCAGCTGGTGGTTTTTTGGCTCATACCATCCGAAATGTCCCCGATTTGCTTTAATCGATCGTCTTTCGGTAGGACTGGATAGGATTTCGAGAATATAAGTTTTTGACAGTTATTAAGGATCTTGAAAAAAGTCATTTGTGAAATAAAAGTAACTTACCGGCAGTACAGGCTGTTCTGGAGAAAAGATCCATTTCTGCAAATACAGAAGGGAAAGGAGTAAGTTTGTTTGTTGCAATCCATGTCGCTCTCTCTCTCTCTTTCTCATTACCTTTATCTTTGGCAATTTGACTATGAATAAAACGAAAATAGCGAGGAAAAAGAGGAAAGAAGGTGTTGAATATCTCACTTCTGCCCCTGCTTCCACACTGGCTCCAAGCGTGGTTGTCGTTGTTTGATCCATCCCTGAAACAGAGGCAGTGCTGTATATACCAGTGCCGTGGTTTTTGCTTTCTTGTAGACGATCTAATGTCTCTTCTATATCGATCAGTGGCGTTGGTGGTGTTGGTGGTGTGGTAGGTGGAGACTGCCCTTTCTTTTCGTCGTGCTCCATCCATGCCGTTCCATCCACAGTCACTTCCGGTGTCTTTTCTGTCTCGGTCACAGGTTGGTCGTCCGCCAGCGAATGCGTGTCAATGAGTGGTGCATCTTGAAACACCCCGTCATCGTACTGATCACTGCTGCTATCAGCGCTGTTGCTGATATCCTCGGGTTGAATGGCATCATTCACTGTGTTATCTCCTTCCTCCTGTATTTCTTCCTCATCGATTAGTTGTTCGTCATCTTGATTCTCATCCAATGGTTCAGGCGCACCCAATTCCGGTCCCTCATCTTCTTCTTCTTCGCCCTGATTACTAAATAATTGATTTGGCTCTGTTTCCTCTTGTCCCTGTTCTCCTTCTTCGTCGTCGTCCTCGTCGTCGTCTTCTTCGGCATCGTCATCTTCCACTTCATCGTCTTCGTCTTGGTCATCTTCTTCTACTTCATCATTTCCTTCTCCTTCCGTTTCTTCATCATCTTGTTCATCGTCTTCTATGTCATCACTTTCTTCCCAACGCTTTTCTTCTAACGTTACAAGTGGCGTTGGCACGTTGTTGGATGAAATACCATCTGCCCAATCGATGCGTTTGTCGATCTCTTTGTCCTCAATTGGCTTATCCTCGAAAGTGGCAACGGATGCTGATGTCTGTGCAAGGTTTGAGGGCAAATGGAGTGTTGTTTCGGCCATCCTTATAAAGTAATAAATAAAGCAGGTGTAAGGGGTGGGTTCAAGTGAGAGGAAAACCAAGAGAACCTGCGAGGGATGCCTTTTTTGCCTGGCGTCGTACAAAATGGCCGTGAGATTCCCTTTCCTGGTCGGATCGCACGCTTTCTATATAAAGTGCTTCAGCCTTTTCGGGTCTCAGATTTCCTACTACAGGTTCCATATAAGCGATTTGTCCTTTCTTTTTTTTTTAATTAAAGATGGCCAAAGGCCTATGTTGTCGATGAGAAAGCTGTATGCTCCCGAAACCGTAAGTTGTTCTACTCAGGGGTATTTGCGTATTAATATCTTGTGGCACCCGCTTCCGTGCCGATGGAGCATGGAAAAAGAGTGCTTATGCCGCCGTATGAGCGAAGGCACTAACAAGAGAACCCGACAGATATCTTCGATCAATATCAAAAGATAATGGTCGCCCGACATATTCTTATTGAAGAGCATAAGAAGGTGATCTTAGAATATGATGTGATCAAAGAGCATCTTTGCCTGTCCTAGAATAAAAGACGAAGTCACGAGTATGAGAGGTTTTGAAGGAGGGGATTCCGGTAGTCTAAAGCAAGTGCTCTGCCGGTCTTGTGAGGACATGAGTGTAACCTGCCATTCAAAAAGGAGCCCGGTTTCAGCCTCTAGAACCCTGTCGCATAGTCCGGTCGATTTGTCTAGTTCTTTTTCCTATGCATCTGGCCAACTTGTAAGCAACTGCATGTCAACCTACCTACAATCAACATTGTATTTGAAGAAAGCTATCCAATCCTTTATCAACCAATGCCGAGCGACCAAGCTTGTCCAAACAGACCAATTCACATGTGAAATAGTCAACGCTTTTCACAACAAAATGCAGCACCTGATCTTGCAGTAGAGAAAAGGATAAAAAGAAAGCAAGAATATCATCCCACCGATTCATACGTGCACTGTACAATTAGCTCGAGGAATACATAGTAACGATCCGAATCATCATGCTTCATCATGCATTATTAACAAATGATGGTACTAGACATATCAATTACAAAGGATAAATGGTCTGTTTAGCGACGCGACCATTTATGGGTAAGTGAGGCCCATGAAGAAGCAAATACAAGAGACATTGCGAACAAACAAACAACAAACAAATCATGAGCAAACACTGTTGGCAGATATTTCTGGAACATGCATAATCCCTGCAATAAATCATGCTTCGTTTTACACACACACACAAAAGAAAAGTTACTACACGTCCTAACTTTCTTTAAACTAACGAAACAAAAACAAAAACAAGAAAGACAGGAAAAAGAAAGAAAGGCATAAAATAGATGAAATAAAAGAAAAAAAAAAAGTTTTGGTTTACAAAAATTTTTGGTTTTAGCCATTTGTATTTTTTTTCTTCTTCTTTTGTTGAGATGCTAAATTCGGGTTTGATATGGGGCTTGCATAGAAAAACAGATTCATATGGTCAGCATATGTTTTTTTTTGGAGGTAAAATTGTAATAATTAGAATAAAGTTACTGTGTGTTACGCTGTCTCGATGGCAGATCGGTGATTGTCACTGTTATTGTTGTTCGTGTTATTGACGGTGGACGTAGTAAGAACGGAGGGAAGAGAATGACGATGTGATAGGGATGGTAAGGAATTCAGTGGAGGGGATGATGTGGATTGGGGCGTTGGCGGTGAGACGGTCGAGTGAAGTGTAGATATTTTGGATGCTTGCTCTTGTTGCTGTTGTTGTTGTTGCGATTCAATTTGTTCTTGGCTCTGTATTGTATCTAATTTACCACTGGGAGCTGACAGTAGACGACTGCTTGTCAAACTGTAATTCACTCCTCCGTACAGTGCACCAGGTAGCATTGGATCCGTGCGTCGTCGGTTGCGACCTGGTTTATTAAATCTCGCGGGCTCGAATGATTGCCAAACATACTGTGAGCATTGGGAAGCGTTGGGTAAATCCTGGATCATCTTGGCAATGGTATTTTTACGTAAGCCGAAGAAATCGGGACCGACAGGATTATGGCCATATTCTTGGTTACGAATAGCAAAAGCACGTCTAATTCACAAGAGGGGAGAAAATAACCAAGTAATGAATATCAATAGTAAGAAGAAGAAGAAGAAGAAGAGAAGGCGCCCTTACCGAACAATAATGGTCCATACTGTAGTGGGTGTAGGTCCAGAATATGTCATTGGACAATCATCAGCTGTTACTTCAAACTACACAAGTTATTACTTTTTCATTAGGAAAACACTTCCTTCATTCTTTTTCTGTTTACCTTGGGTTCTTTCCCGTTTTCCAATATACGACATGTATATTGTGTATCACTTTTCGGATCGACCATACTACGGTACCATCTACACGTAATTGGAAATCAAGGTGAATAATGCATCGTAAGGAAGAAAGAGAAAATTGGAGTTGTAACGTACTTGCGCACCGTGTAATTAGCTGGGTAGATATAGCGTTGATTGTGGTATGCTGGACGATCATAGATAACAGTGCCAAGATTAACAACGGTCCACGAATCAATTTCTACGGGAAGGATATAATTGCCGTTCTCATCCTTGTCGACTTCGTAAAATGTCCTGACGGCAGTACCAGGTTGTGTTGATGATTTAACATCAGACGAGATAGAAGACGGATTCTTTTTCCGCTTTTTATTGCTTGGGGTGTAAATCACCGGAATCCCGCTCGATTTGTCAGCAAAGGTTGAGGTGGAGGACGAAGAGGACGAGGACGAGATCGGACCGTGTATTTCTTTTTCGGTGGGGGTAAACGCCGAGCGCCATTGTTGTTGGTGGGGATGAAGTGATTGTTGTTGTTGTGGCTGTTGTTGCTGTTGTGGTTGCTGTTGCTGTTGCTTTTGCTGTTGTTGCGATGAGTGTGGATGGTGTGGATGATGTTGTTGGTGCTGTTGGTTTTGGTTTTCTGAGACCAGGGACAGTGCCCGATCATTGCTCTTCCGCCGGTTGGCTAAATGGAATTTGTCTTCGTGACGGTAAGGGTCATCGCGCGGAGTCTGTTCTGTCGGATAAAGTTTACGTGATTCGGCGGTTATTGGCGGAGATCGTTTGTAGGGATCAAGATTGGGTGAAACAGAAGTGTTGGGGAAAATCGGCTCCGGCCGGCAGATTTGGGAAGACGACGTTGTGGGAGCCATGATGCCATGAGGGGGAGGTAAGCGAGGTGCGGGTGATGATAGGGAAGGAAGCGTAGGCGATTGGCGTTGGCGTTGTTTGAGATATTTGTCAAACTCGGTTTCACTGTTTGAAGAAGAAGAGGAGGAGGAAGAGGAAGCCAGATTAATACTGCAACTGCAAGGATGATCCTGTGTAGGAGAACGAGATGCATTTCGAAAACAATTGAAGTTTTGTGATCTAAGTGCATTGTAAAAGTCGTCCTTGAGCCATCGCAACGTCTAGCATAAAAGAACCACGTGAGATCCCAAAACAGACGAAGAAACGATTACTTACAGGATGTAACTCGATATGGACATCAATGTGACGATCATGGCCGTCTTTAGGTTCTTTGACTTTGCCATAGACTCTCAATTCCTCGATATCGTCCCGCTCAAGGATCCAAGATAGTAAGCCGTGACCTTCCCAAATCAGAGAATCGCGCCGCTCCGACGGCCCTGATTCCTGAAAATTCACAGCATAAATGGATAGATCATGGACACGGCAAATAATGTCCGGGCTGCCAAAGTTGGAAAACGGTGAGCATCACGTGTAGTATGGAAAGGCGAAAAGAATAAAGAAAAAAAAAGATTGGCTAACCTCGATGAACAGATTGCCCAAAGGCATTCTTTGAGAGGAATCGGAACAATGTCTTTATACTCAGAACTGATTGGTACAGAAAATGTGGAAAGACGTGTGCCTGCATTGCCTCGAACTGAATAATACACCTTCACTACATGACAACAATGTCAGTGTAATCTGAACCTGTTTTGTTGGCATGACGCTATTGCTTTTCAATTTTTTTTTGTTTTGTAGTTAAGGCAACCTTTTTCCTTTGGTTCATCCATTCCAGAAGTCGATTTTTCAGAGTAAAATGCCGTCGTTGTCATAATCAGGTAAGAAAGAAAAAGAGAGAAAGAGATGAAACGATAGATAAAGCAAAAGAGAGGGAACTAAGATAGGTATATACCGTGATCGAAATAGGTAGGAAGCAAAAGGGAAAGATAAGTTTTGTCTGTGTAAATATAAAGAGAGAAAGTGAGAAAGTGAGAGAGAGAGAATACCTCTCTATGCAGTGTACAGAAAAAAAAATAAAGAAGAAAAAATAACCAAAAAAAAATAAAATAAAATAAAATAGGAAAGAGCGAGAAGAAGAAGAAGAAAAGGGGGCAAAGCAAAGCAAAGAGAAGAGAGAGAGAAAGAGAAAGAGAGAAAGAGGAAAAGCAAGAGCCACAAAACGGATTGGATGTGTTGGCTGTAAGCGTTTCTTTTAAGAAAAAAAAAAACGATATTAGGTCCAATGGGTGTTCCAGTCGCTAAACTCACCCAACTTTCTCAATTTGGTTACGACCTAAACCGAACCTATTTTTTCCCAGTGATGGATACCATTCCCCCTTCTTTTTTTTTTTTTTTTTTTTTTGGTTTTTCCTTTGGGCATAGTGTATCCGAAAAATCTCGGACTATCCCAGATTTTGGAGTTGTCATCCGTTTTGTATAGTAAATGCAGGTCATTTGGTCCTATTGAACTAACAAAAGATCAAATGTCATAATAAAACCGTGTATCACTCCCTTGTCGCATGCATCTCCATGGATGCACACTGGATCGACTTTCCTAACTAGGTAATTCCATGTTGCCTTTGCATGTTCCTTTGCCTTTTTGTTCTTCCCCGCTCGCGCGTAATAATTTTTCTTTTTCTTTTCGTCTTCAAAAATGGGGTTACATAAAAATGGGTAATCTACGGGAAATTTTACTTTTTCGTTCTCTTTCTTGTATTTTATCAAACCATAAAAATTTTAACTCTCTTTTTTTTGGGGGGAAAAGAGAGAAAAGAGAGATAGAGAAAGGAGAAAGGTTAGGTTTAGATTGTAAGATGAGTTAATATTTTGGTTGAATAGAAATAAGTTACTATAGAATGTGGTGTGAGAAAAATAGATAACCAGGGAAATAAGCTTCATGTCACCTACAGGGTTTCTTCTTGCTTGGATACGAATTTTGGGAATCCGAGCTGATGGGATTAGGATGAAAGCGTGGAATGAAATCAGGGTCGATCCAAGGGCCACCATTGGTTAGAATAGGACATAGGGAAAAATAAAGCCATCGTCAAAAAGTAATTCAGTCTTGGGGTACCCAAACCGATCGCCGGGATCCAGAAAAACGGGTCAGTGCCCCCTGCATAATCACAATTAGCTATAATTGGTATCCATCCATCCAATCACTAGTCCCCATGGTTTTCACACGCCAAGTCCCCCCTTCCCTCTCTTTCGCTCTCTCTCTCTCTCTCTCTGTCCTCTCTGCGTGTGTATATATATATCGGCTTTTATGTAAAATGATAGAAGTATAAGTATATATATATATATATATATATATATATATATATATATATATATATAGGCTTGGCGAAATAGTCCTTATTCCTTTTTTATTCCTATTCCTTCTCCCCCATCATTCTCCTTTGTGCCACCTTTTTCATTTTCAAAAATCGTCACCGTGGAAGGGGACTTGTCATGCCAACCGGAGGAAATGGACGGAACTAAAAAAGGAAGGCAACAGAATACGTAATCCTTTAGAAAACTTATCGTTGTCCTACATTGACTCCGAGTTTCTGGATTCGTAATACAAAGTCAGAACCCTTCCCCCTGCGCGCAGTTGGGCTCATTGTTGGAAATTAAGAATGCCCATCGCTTTTCGACCTTTTGATGATGGTATTACGAACGCTTAGGATCTCAATTCGTGTCACGATTCCAAGAACCCTCTCTCTCTTTAGGAGGCTTCATCGAATATTTCCATTGTTTCCATATCCGATTGGAACTGTATTCTTCTTGTTTTTAAAATAACACACTCTATTCTTCTTCTTCTTCTCCTTCTCTCTCCCCCTTCCCATTCTTTCCCGTTTTTTGAAAATTCTTAATTCTTCGCGCGATATTCGTCCTTAGCAAACAGGAGGACACTATATCTATGTTGTGTGGCAACAACATAGTCACCTTCCTTTTTTGTATGCCGTGAGAGAGAGATACAGACAGGCGCGGCTGAGCATGTCAGCTTTTACCATATCTTTCCCTTTTGTGTGCTATTCGTGATGCTAGCATGATGGCGTACCTATTTACAGGAGAACGGGATGTATGTAATGTGATATTGTTTACTTGGGCGCTTTTCTTTCTCGGTTCGCTTTGTTACTGATCCCTTGATCCGATAATCACTTAAAAACACGACGGTTGCACAATAGCAACAACCCGACATCAATGTTTTTTTTACAAACTAATAAACATCTCGCCCCACAGCATTTGAATGAAAGAAAAAAAAAAGCAAGCTAAAAAGATATCCATAGTAGAGTTGCAACTCAGACCATTGGCCTCATAGATCTACTCTATTGGATTCGCACGTGGAATTAACTAATCGATCACGTAATGCATACGTGATAAAGAACAAACGTAAAAAAAGAAAAAGGAGTAACAGATACAAAAACGGAGAGACAGAGATAGATAGATATTATACAACAGTTATAAAAGAATAAACTAACAAATAGATCATACGGGTAAATTCGGGAAAGGGAGAACACAAAGAAAGAAAAAAGGCATTGCCAATGGGGCAATCGTTTAACATGTGGATTTCGTCTTACAGTCTTCGCCTTCTGTTTCAAAATCCTCCTCTACACCACTATCACAATCCCCTTCAACGCTCACCGTATTTGCCGCCGTCGCTGCAGCTTTGTATGTCCGGACCATACACTCCATGGCTTCCCACCACGTGTATCCTTTGGCGGTCTCTCGTGCACAATGACTCATACGTAGTCGTTCTTCTGTACTGTTGACCAACATATTCAGATGAACCGCGTAACGTTCGATTTGTTGGCCACGCGACAGTCCTGCAATATCCAAAAGAAGCCCTGTTTGCTGATCAATCACCAAATCACAGACACCCTCGGCTTGAATGCCAGCCACCGGCAAACCCGACGCCATGGCTTCCAACACAACCTGACCAAATGTTTCCGTGACGGATGGAAATGCAAAAATATCTGCCGAAGCATACGCACTTGCCAACTGGATCCCCCGCAAATATCCCGTAAATGTCACGGGCAAATTGACCCTGGCGCATTCTGATTGAATCTCGTCAAAGGCAGGTCCATGACCCACAATCACCAGATGGCACGCGTTCTCATAATCCATTTGTCTATAGGCATCCAATACCAATTCGATATTCTTTTCAAACGAGATACGGCCCACATACAGAATGATCTTCTTCTTAGCCGCCTCTGCTTCACTCCCAAGCCACCGTGCTCGCAATGCGTGCGAGCGTTTAGCAGGTGAGAACATCCCAGCATCGATGCCCCTGGGCCAAAGAGAGAGATTGTCAAATCCTTTATGTCGAAGCATTTGAGAGGTCGAACGGGATGGGCATACAGTGCGACGGCAGAAAGAATGACAGAACCGGTTCCATTGCCACATTAACGGAGAAAAGAAACCCCAGCCAAAATGGGTACAGTAAGTAGCGAGGTTGGTATGGTAAGACGATACGAGAGGCACGTTTGGTAAATATAATTTACAGATGGCCAAGGCGGCTGCGCCGAGCCAGACGGGTTCAACGAGATGTATCACTTGTGGATCAAACTCCAAGAGTTTACGGGTGAATCGAGGTCGCCATAGATTGAGCTTTAATTCTGGATATGGCAAAAAGGGGATCCCCACCGTCCCCACCAATTCTGCACCAGCAAAGGCCGTCATGCCGCTTTCAGGACCAAGAAGCAGGACTTCATGGCCGGTTTCTTGTAAATGCTCCAAAAGTTTCTTCAGCGTATTTGTCACGCCATCTACCTTGGGGAGGAAGTTTTCTGTCACAATAGCAATCCTCATCTTTTGTTTCTTTTCCTTGTTGTTTTCTGTTCTCCACCGGTCAACGAAGAAGCCAAGGAAGAAACGCAATCAAGTAGCTTGTATACGTACCTAATCTTAATAGACGACTTTGTTGTTTGTCTTGAGTTTGGAGGTGATACTTTATGGAAGCACTTAAGGTCTGCAGGCTTATGGTTAAAGATCCTGATTGATAAGAAAAGTAGAGAGGAAGAAGGGAGGGAAAAAAATAAGGATGAAAAGGAAAGTGATAAAATCAGATCACAGTTCCTAAAAGGTTGGTCTGTTTTTTCTTTTTTTTTTTTTTTTGCATCTTTCTCTTTGACGTAGACATTAAGTAGAACCAAAACAGACACGCGCCCTTATTCTCTTGCTGTCGCTTTCCATCTTTATCACACGTGTGCAGTGGTGTGTATGTCATTAACGGTAGAAAGCTTTTCGAGTTAAAGTTCTGTGACGAGGGCACATTCAAGGAAGAAACCCAAAGATTGGACAAGACGACCTGCAAACTATCCTGGCTGGGTTAGAAATATGGAAAGACTGATAGCCAATAAAAACTGTGGAGCGGATCACTCTGAGATGCGCACAGGCCCCTCCTCTTTGAGTCCAAATATGTCTAAAAAGGATCGAATTACCTTATCTCTTAGATGAATATATACCAGCAAAGGAAAAAAAAAGCAAATAAGATTTCTGTAAGCACATTATAATTTGCTTTATCAAGATAGTAAAGAACGCGATGCTGATTGCCTTGGGTGTATATATGTATGGCGTTTAGGGATGACGGCAAACTGGGTCATGTGAAACATCTTTCCAAATCAGGGAGGATGAAAAAGATTTGAAATATCAAAATGGCATCCTTTTTGCTTGTTTACTTTATCGGCAAGCTTGTCAAAACATCCTTCGAGCCCGGAAGTTGGAAACAGCTAACAAACAAAGCAATCAATTATAGCAAAAGCCAAGTGAAGAGGCCGTTGTATGGATACGGATAGAGAGAATCATTGTGGGTTTCCTCAAAACAAAAGTGTCTTTGACTGTAGATTCTGTATGGCAGTTGACGTTGTGTTCTTCAGTTATAATGAAGGTCAAGGTGACAACCGAATGCTAATAAAATGATTCTCCCATGTTGATAGTCAAGGAAAATGCAAAACAGAAAAAAAAAAGATAAGCTTTCTTTTATAGTTACAAAGGACAAACACAAACGAAAAGAAAGCAATGGATGACTTTATTTCATCTTACCTTTCCATTGAACATGACACATGAGAGAAGGAAAGAAAAGCTTAGTCATCAAAGGCAAATAAAAAACAAAAACACCGCGTACGTTCCATCTGAGTTGAATGGATTCTTAGGTTTGCAGAAATAAGGGACGGTGAACGTACGATATCTCTACGTATCATCTCGGCATCTGATATAGTTTACAGAAAAGAAAAAAGGAATATGCTTTGTAGTTTTCTTGGAAAACTAAATGACGTAGGATTTTGCCAAGCATTCACACAGAAATCTCACACACACACATCACACTCTCTCTCTTTCTACTGTTCGTTTTTCTATCGTTTCTTTTTTGGGCTGTGTGTTTGACATTCAGGTTTGCGAAACCGGACCTTTGTTTAACCTAAAGACGGATGTCAATCGAGTTTATCGGGAAAATTGGAGAGGAATATGAATTCGTTCTACAATGAGTTATTCCAGTTCATGTAAACATCTAAGACAAAGGTTACTTGAATCAGGGTGCCACCGAATATACTCTTTCAGTTAACCATGACAGGTACTACCTATGACGACCTGGACCTGTCCATTACTTTTAAAACCGGATATTAAGCTGAAAATCCGGTAAATGGTCTGAAGTGGTACCGTGTGTGGCGCAAAAATAAGGGCTTGGGAAAAAAAATAAAAGAAACGAGTCTCAATAATAGGTACCATCTGTTTGACGTTTGCTGAGCAAAACTTGCTGTTGATATATATATATGTGCGTGTGTGTGTGTGTGTGTGTGGACATTGATACAGTTCTCATCCGAATACAAGATGCATAACAGGCCGACTGATTTTCTTTTGACGGGTTCCAAAAGAAGGATGTTTGTCATCCTGAAGGTAATGATTTACGCAGTGGTATATGCTCCGCCTTCCTTTTGATTAATTTATACAAGTGATTATTTCAATCTCCACGATGCTGAGCAAATTCAGTGAAAAAAAAAAGGACATTCAACAAGCAAATACATATTAAGTGTTTAAAAGAAGAGTGCGTCCATGGTTATATATTTTTTCTTTCCCTTTTCCTTTCTGTTCTTGTTCGTCGTTTGCATGGTGATTAATGGCTTAATAGAAAAGCAAAAGTGAAGAAAAGGTGCGGTCTCGATTTGGAAAGTGGGATGGACTCCGCCGTTGGGATTCTTGGCGTCGTCCATTGTTTCTATGCTTTTTGGTCCACCGTTCCCTGTTTTGCTATTTTTGGAATTCTGTAGATGATCCTTTTAAATATCCTCCACTTCTCCTTCTCTTCTTCCTCTCTCCCGGTTCTTTTATGATCATATTCAGTCAGTTATACTTTTCGCTATTATGCGCTGTTGTCCTACTACCTTTGGTACACGGTAAAGGATCATCTATCAAAAAAACGAAAAAAAAACGTAACACAGAAACCTGGAGAAAAATAAGCCTCACCTTTCTTTTTTTTTTTTTTTCCCTTTACCTTGGTTACGTTTTTTAGCTCATAGCATTGATAATCGACGTTTACTGCGAGTCGAACCCCTGACGTCCGTGAAATTCGATATAGCACCTAGAAACGACCATTTTTACAAAAAACGAAACCTAACACCTAACCCGACTTATGAGCCGAGTTTCCGAGCCGTAGAGCACGATGACGTTCTTCGTGTTGCCCTACAGGCTTATAACCAGACCTTCCATTTGCATCTCACACCCAATGTTGACTTGTTTCATCCCGAAGCCGTAACATTCAGGGACGGCCGATCAGAACCTTTACGTCCAGAAGAATTCAGAGTTTTCCGAGGTCATGTTGTAGACGAACGTTTTACAGACGAACGTTGGCTAGGTGATCAAGCAGGCGTCGCACGGGACGAATTCGACCTGAAAGACCAAATAGGTGTAATTGGCTGGGCACGCATTGTCATCCGTCACGACTTGAAGTAGATATTACCTATACAAAAGAAAAGAGCCTCTTTGCTGACTTTCTTTCTTATGATTACAAAAGGCATTTGGATAGTCTTGTCTTTGAGGGTGCTTTCCAGACACAAGGTGACCTGTATCATATCAAGACTCTTTCCAATTACAAGCTCTCCAAACGTGCGGACGACGCTGGATTAACAAACGAGGAGAAGACACACATGATCGTATACCGAGATTCCGACACCACACGAGTGGAAGCACCCTTTGCAAAGCGGTTGGATCATCACGAGGAGAAGGGGGAGTCTCAATGTGGATATGATCGCTTGTTTCCCAACAAAGTATCCAGCCCAGTTTACGACATGGGTCATCCGGCCACCAGGGAAATGGGTATCTATGCTTCCCGAGACACATTTGACACGAGCATTTTCGGAGGCAAGTCGTTAGCCAAAAGGCAAAATGCAGGATGTCCCACCACCAAAAAGAGTAAGTCATTTAGCCCATTGGCAGACAACAATCGAACTGACACTCAAAAATAATAATAATAACCTTCTTCTTATGTTTGGCTTTGCTTTTCTTTTTTTAAACAGTCGCCTACATGGGAGCAGGTAAAATAGACTCTAAATTGGAACATCAACGTGTCAGATGCACTAAATTTATCCCAATGAATTAGCGGCCGATTGTACTTATACACGCTACTACCAGTCGCCCGACAAAGCCCGCATACAAATTATTTCAGATTGGAACATGGCATCTGCCGTGTATGAGCGCAGTTTCAATGTCGCTTTGGGTTTAATTAACATCACCATCATGGACGAAGCATGCCCCTCCACAATTTCGGATGATATTGCCTGGAATCGACCCTGTTCCGACAGTTATCCTATTGGTGACAGACTGAGTGATTTCAGTCGCTGGCGAGCCACCATGAGTGGAGATGGTGCCAGTTTATGGCATCTCATGACAAGTTGCGCGTAAGTTTCGAAAAAAAAAACAAACAAACCATGATGCCTGCTTTTTTACTAAACCAAAATGATCCATCAAAAGAACCGGTGTTGAAGTCGGCATTGCATGGCTCAAACAACTATGTGTTACTGAGGCAACCGCACAGACCCAAAGCGGGGTTACACAATATGTCTCTGGAACGGGGGTCTCCTCCATCAGTAAGTAGTCATCCTCAAGCTTAACAAAGACCCCTGGGGAGTCTGTTTTTTCTTTCTTTTTAAGCCCTTTATTTCTAAACCTGCGACCCCAACTTAATTTTTTTATAGTTCGTGATGAATGGAAGGTCGTTGCTCACGAAATCGGACATGGATTTGGTGCCATTCATGACTGCACTTCATCCAACTGTCCTTGCTCTGGGTCTTCTTGTCAATGTTGTCCACTAAGTTCCACTCAGTGTGATGCCGGCGGCACTTATATTATGAACCCTACAAGCAATGTCTCTTCTCAAGATTTCAGTCCATGCTCTATTTCTACTGTGTGTAGCCTGTACCCCTCGCTTGGCACCTGTTTGGAAGGTAAGGAGATAAAGAAATATAAAAGAAAATAAAGGAAAACGAATGCCCGGTTCGCTTAATGTCCTTTTTTTTTAAAAAAAAATTAGACCCTGGATCAAGAACCGTAAAGACGCTGCAAATGTGTGGCAACGGCATCAAGGAGGAAGGTGAAGACTGTGACACGGCTGGCAAAGATACCTCTTGTTGTGATCCTACAACTTGTAAATTCAAGGCAGGCGCTGTATGCGAGTAAGTTATCAGTCTTTCTTCGCTTTAACTGTCTGCTGAGCGGCTGATTTCTCTAATCCACTATTTTTTCCTTTTCCTTAGGGACTCTAACGACCTCTGCTGTAACCAATGCCAGATTCGTCCCAAGGGCACTGTTTGTCGAGTAGCTGCAACCTCCTGCGATACCCAAGAAGTTTGTTCGGGTGATTCAGCGACCTGTCCACCTGATCAGCACCTTAATGATGGCGATACTTGCGGTCAAGGACTTCAGTGTGCATCGGGCCAATGTACTTCGCGTGATGAACAGTGTAAAGCACGAGGGTCGGTGATGAACGTAACAAGAGCATGCTCTGCAAGGTCCGACAGCTGTCAGTTAATGTGCAATAACCCTAGCGGGTTGGGTTGTATCGTGTTTAATGGAAGATTTTTGGACGGTACTCCATGCGGTGTTGGTGGAAAATGCAGGAACGGATCCTGCGACATGGGCGATATCGGTAAAGTTCAATGACACACTTAAACCCCTTACTCAATCTTTCTAACCCCCCATTTTTTTTTTTTTTTTGGTTTTTGTTCGAATAGGGAACCAGGCCAGGAATTGGATCGAAAGTCATAAAGAAATTGTTATACCAGTAGCTGTTGTCCTCGGATTGCTTCTATTACTTTGTCTCGGCCGTTGTTTGCTGTGCGGTTGCTTTGGTTACAGTGGTTATCGCAACCGAAAACAAGCCGTGGTCTCTACCTCGATGGCTTACCCCGTTAGCCAACCGGCATCAGCTTACCAACCGTTGCCTTCACCATCGCCTATCGCTTCCGGAACAGGCGCACCAGGACCCGCACCCGCTCCACCTATTCATCGACCCAATGACTGGGTTGATCCAGCCGCCTACAATGGCGCTCCTGCCCCTCCTTATCAACATCCACCCGTGTATCCTTCCTCCCCCATCCACCCCCCATCCAGTCCTCAACAAAACATACGCCAGGATGCCAACCATCCTGGCTCACCTGTGTTATCACCTCCAGCCGCATGGACAACAGCATCAACGATGCCAGTACCGCAGCCGCCGCCTTCAGCTGCTCATTGAAAAGGGAAATTTTTTGTACAGATATCGATTTCTATCCATCCGTTCTCCTTCTTCCCCTCTCTCTCTCTTTTTTCTTTTTATTTGTAATCCTCCTGTCGACCGTTTCTTCTTTCTCTTTTTCTTTTTTCAATTGTTTCCTAGTGTAAGAGTAGATGTTCTATTTTTCTTTCTCTTTTCGCATGTACATTATACCACATCATCATGCAGTTCCTATTCCACGAGTCATAAGAGATGGCAAATACAATAGTTAATATTGTTTGATCAGATATAACATCCAAAACGTGGTCTTGATATAAATGGAAATGGCTTAGGATAGATTCAAACTAGAATATCTCGGATGACGCGATGCGCAAGGGAAGGCTAAAGGTCAACTACTACCATGGATGGGACTGTGGCCTATGCCGCATAAGAACAACGAAAGGACGGCAAGTTCATGTGAGGAGTCCTTTCTCAGCAGCGAGCCTTCCATGTTGGTAGATGAATTCAACATGATATTCCTGTTGTATCCATACTTACATGATTAAAGAAGGAAACATATATATGCTCTTCGGTAAGATCTCACAAATGGGTTCGTTCTTTAGCTTAAAAGCGTGAAACTACCCCTGGTGGAACCAGCCAGGGTGTAACACCATGTTAAAATCCGGCGTGCATTTTCATCGCATAGAACCTGCCAATCTGGCAGACTATTGTAGCATCCAAGTTTTTTTAATATAAATTTACAAAACAGTGCTACTTCACATTAGAAGAAAAAGTTATTATTCTCACAAAGCTGTTTTTTGTTTCTTTTGCTTTTTTTTTTTGGCCTTAAGTCAAGGTTTCCAGGACGGTTGTTAGTGTTTTCAAGTCATCCCGGATGTTTCTTGCAAATCGAACCACTTTCTCCTATGGAAATGGAGATCAAAGGGTTAAACAAACCATGTAATTATGATGAGATTAGGATTGTTTTGTACCTTGGTATCCAGCACCTCGACTGACTGTGTTAGTGCATTATATCTCACCGAGAATGGCCGATTCATACTCGCTGCAAATTCGCGCACCTTTTCTTGCGCGTCTTTAAATGATTCTGCGACGAAATAGACCTAATCATAAACGAAGAAGAAAATCAGAAAACCGACGTTTTTACTTCCTTCATTTTCTCCTCTTTTTCTGCTTACGGGTTGGAATTCTGTGATAGGATATTTTTGAATGGCCGTCTTTGCGGGTTCAAACGGCCGCAGTTCTGGTTTGTCTGATAAACAATATTCTAACTCGCCAAATGAACTCAGAAGACCTGCACCGAACGCTCGGATTTCACCGTCCTGACGACAAAGACCGAATTCGACTGTGAACCAAAAGATAGTGGCTAGTTTTTCAATGTCTTCATCCGAAGCACCTAAGGAAGCTAGACCGATTTCTTGTGAGAAGTCTGCAAAGTCGGGATCTGCAAACTATATAAAAAAAAAAGGTAAGTGGAAGGCCGACGTGTGACACCGAACGTGTGTTTTTTCCCCTGTGACACCTACCAGTGGCACGTGGCCGAGCAGTTCATGACAGACATCGGGTTCTGGTGTGTAAAACGGTTTGGAGGAGTGGCGAATGTATTGTGTGGAATAGAAGACTCGGAAAGCAAATGCATTCAAGAAGTCACGACTGGAGAGTAAGCCCATGACGGGACGGACGGTGAAGCCAGTACAATCCTTGAGGAAACGTGAGATGTGTTCCAACTGAGGGATCTGCTTGTCACTGTAGCCACAATTCTGGACCAACAAGGGGAAGACATATTGATGTTCACGGCAGGCATGGGTGGGGTACATGGAAGTCAATTGGCGGAAGACCTTACCCCAGGTTTCATTTTCTTCGGCTGTGTATTCGATTTCCGGGACAGCCATTCCTGTACGGAATGTTTTCGCAATGCGGGTGATCTCAGCACGACGAGCTCGGTAGACGGGATCCTTGGCTCCGGGGTGATCAGAACCTATCAAAATAGGGTGAGAATTTAGGGCAAGGAGGCGTGGGAAAAAAGAAAAAGGGAATGGGCTGCTTACTGAGTTCCTCGCCCATTTCCAACACTTTCTCAGCAAAGGTGTCCAAGTCTGTCAGCTTGCGTGGGAACCATGGCACACTGTCTATTGTGAGAAAACGGAAAAACAGAATAAACATCCTTGTCATTTCCTCTCCCCCCAATACCTCCTCCCAGAAGCATTCTCTCCTCTCTATTTACCTCCACTGTTGTCTGATCCAATCACACGGACATCTTTGGTATGCTTGCGCAAACCTTCAATCACTCCCTCCACTTGTTTAGCCCCCGTAGCATCAAAATCAACAAAGAAATCATAGTCCCATTCCTTGGTACGACTCGGACGCCTATCCTCAAAAAAGGATCAACAAGGTGACACTGCAACCCAAAACAATAGCTTTGTTATGGCGCCACTTACGACTCGATGCGTTTCAAAGAGATATCCATCGATTTGATAGCAGAAAGGCAGCCCTCCAGACCACCTACCTTATCATCAATGGAGAAGCACAGTGTTGTCTTGAGTTTCTTTTCTTGAACAAGTTCAGGCAACATGATAAAGCAGTGCGAGTGTTTTTTCTCTAGAATGCAGGGGAAAGAAAGAAGTATAAGAAAGAAAGAGGCTTTTCTTAATGTAACTGGTAAAATAAATTCTTGGATTTTTATGTATCGGCGAAATGGTCCCCGCTTCTCAGATATGCTCCTTACCACGATCACGTGAACCTTCAGGTACTCCGGTTTTGTCAATGTTCGGAGCAGGAAACCCGTAGACCATTCCAGTTACAAAGCAAAATGACCGCCTCATCTTATTCTCAGCCCATCTCTAACAATTATCCACTACAAGAAATCGCATTGATAAAGCTTAGGATACAAATTTTCCGTTCAAACAATTCTACAAGAAAAACTGCAGAGAGCCTATACTATGTTGCCAGGAAAGAGGTCAATATTTTTCACAAGGATGGCAACATATTGGCCATTCTCTTAGACCGTTCGCACAACAGTGACTAATACTAGTATTTTGGAAGCTGCCTTAAGAATTGTATAACGGTCAATTGATCTCCTTGTAATAAGCGCCATGGGCGCCTGTATGGAAGATTGGTGATCAAGTCTAGCCCAGTAACTTGCAGGTTTTCGAACGTTGCTTGTGCCTGTTTCATAATAGTCCGCATCCTTGCATAGGATGGATTTACTTTGCTAAATACATATTTCGCTTCAATTAAGCAATAACATACGCATTAAGTGTAAGTTGTGTAATGGTTGGAAGGACACCCTCTTTAGCTTCGCCTCGAAAATGTTGACACTAATGAGACATTATTTTTTAAAGAAAATATCTGTATAATTGCCGTATAAATAGTCTTACCGCCATGTTAATGACTCGTGCTAACAGGGCATTAATGATATGCCGAGAAATCAATTGTAGAATTGAGATACTGCAAGTTAGTCAAGGAGCCATCTGCCTCTCATACCATCCATCTTGGAAGAACTGGCAACATTAACTTAGATTCAAGCATGTTTGGTCACTTATTGCCGTGATAAGGATGGATGAACTTTATGATCATTGGGCACTAACTGTAAGTAAGTTAAAATCATCTTATTCTGCTGACGAGCTGTTCAGCAGCTTTGTGAAAAATCGAAGGATGACCTAACAAAACATGGAAAATTGGAGGTAAATATCGTTGGGTACATGAGAATACATGAAGAGAGTGTTCTAGTTTCTTGTCCATCTTTATTGCAAAACATCGACAAGATGACAAGAGATAGTCATCTTAAGGAGAAAGGGGACAAGACAATATCATAGTCGCCTTTGAAACTAAGAGAAGAGAGATCGGGTACAGAGATGTTTAAGTTTTCTCTGCTACCACACCCACTTGCGCAGGACGAAGAACACGGCCTTTGATCACATAACCCAGTTTTTGAACCGTGAACACAGTACCAGGTTCCTTATCTGGAATTGGCGTCTGGAAAACAGCTTGGTGCTTATTGGGATCAAACTTTTCCCCTTCTGGATTATGCTGTTCGATCCCATGACGTCGCAACGTCTTGACCAGTTCAGCCTCTGTCATCGAGACGCCTGTGTAAAGGTTCGTCAGCTGTTCTGTCAACTTTAAAGGATCATCGGCGATCGGGGAAGTCGGCGCAGTTTCCTTACTACGCAATTCCACTGGTACGGAGGCGAGTGCCATCCCGAGGATATCTACCGTATCGAGAATATCCTTGGCAAATTTTTGGATAGCATATTCCCGTGCATTGCTGACTTCTTTTGCGCTACGCTGACGGAGATTTTCCTGGTCAGCTAGAACGCGAAGGTAGGCATCCTGTTACATTCTATCTTGAGTCTACGCCCTGTCCATACAACAACAGTAAAACTTGCCTGCAGCTCTGCGAACTTTTTATCTTTTTCCGTGAGTTGCTGTGCCATTTCTTCATTTTGAGAGGTTTCCGCCTTTGGTGGCGGTTGTGTTTCTTCATCCTTTTCTGGCTTCTCTGCGGTCGTGGGCTTTCCTTCATCGTTGTCATTGGCCGTTGTGTAAGTACGCCCCACACGAAGTTTACGTAATGCACCTAATTGTGTTGCAGCAACTAGACGAGTCGATGAAGGAATACTGACGACGTGACGAAATGAAGAAAAACCAAGCATTAGTCAAACCGAGAAAAAGTGACACCGCAAAAAGCAAGCGGGTCATATTATGCAAAGTTTCAATAACGTGATCTGGCTAAAAAAGCATCGAACCTTAGCGCTCCTTGAAAATTCCCAGAAGCAAATATTTTAGCCGCAATGTCGTCTCCATTTTTATAGTGATTTTTTGCCTTGATTTGTGTTTTGTGCTATTCCCAAAAACCCTACTTGTGAAGCCAAATACTGCTGAAGTTGCAAATGCATGAAGCCTATTCATCTGTTTTGTCCTAGAACAAGTGGTCTTTATAAGAACTCCGTTATTTGCCGTTGCTGTCAGACCCCGATTGATACCATTTCAACTAAGCGGATGGTGTATATCGAAGATTTAACAAGTATGTACCTAAGTACATGTGACAATGGTAGAGCTATCTATTAGTAGAAAGACTATATTGTTTTGGAACTTGCTTAACCTGTTTGGAGAAATCATTGATCACTCCGAAGGAGCACTTACTACTTCAGCATAAGTCTACTATTGATGGATTGAGTCTCTGAAAATATGTTATCAATTGCCTGTTTTTTGGTTTCTATTCGCAAGTATGGTAGTGGAACAGCACTATACAAACACGTTTAAAGAGGTATGTGCATTAACTAAATGGTTTTCTTGTTATAGTATGATAAAACTACTAGCTATCATCGTGTTTAGCGTCTTAAAATTGATATGCACGTAATTGTACTTCAACTGGGATGTCATTGATGCATTTGGGTATACAGCAGTTCATTTACACTAATATACTATTATTCTATGTTGAAGACGATCAGGTTGACTCATCGTGCGAAGGTCAATGGTGTACATTGCGAGATGTTTGGTATTGCCGATAACCTCGATGCACAAGGCTTCCACATCGAAGTATATTATACAATACTAAACTGACTGATTGAGAATTGGACAACGCCAAAACATTAACTGACATGAAGGTCTTTACACCGTAGCAGTATATGCTACAGATATGTATATTTCAGCTTGTTAGCGGACGGACTTGCTATAGACGGGAGTCGGGACAGTAACGCCCATGCTTCATCATGTTTGTGTCTGCGGTCTACCTGGACAGATCTCGCATATGAAGGAAGATACTGAAATTTAAGGGTGCTCTCGTCTTTGACGCAATCGAGATGGTTATAATTTATTTCTTTTAAACATGCTGTATACGTCGCTTTATCGGTTAAAATGTCTGTGGTTATCTTCTCTTCTTCGTACGTAAATACTGAAGTGATTTCTGCTACCTTCCTCTTCTCTTTACCTGCGGTCTTTTCCTCGGTCAAATAGGCAAATCTGGGTGTTCAATTTACTAATGAGGCATAGAATTATATCATACTAAAATGGAACAATCCTATGTGTATGCCACCTACTTTAAACTGGATGGACCAGTATAAGACGAGACAAAATCGCGATTAAGGACAATAGCATTGTGCTTGTATGTAACCTTTCAATGTCCTATTTCTACCAATCTAAAACAACATAGGCATGTAGGCGACGAGCTGACAAGCAGAAGCCAAGAAAATCGGTTTGAAACAGTTTTACCAAGACCCGTTTCTTTCGCGAGTGTTTGACTTTTTAAGTGATGAGCCAAAAAAAACTTTGCGGAGACCAAAGCTTTGCAGTAAACGTTCTTTACATATGAATTCTTTGATCCCAGGAACACCAAGATGCCTAACGAGATTCCTTTGCAGAACTTTTCCTCTATTTCTGAAATAACTTGGATAGGAATGTAACGAATGTCTTCAAGATTTTCGAATATATAAAGTTCTTTTTCCCTTGCCTTGGGCTGCAATCACCTTTTTCTTTGTCTTTATCCACATACCCTCCCGATAATAACAATTACGATAATGGATTTGTCAGTACGACCTCTCCGTAGTTTAAGATTGACTCTTGATCGATACATACAACGACTATCCGAACTGGTTGGATTCTTATCTCAGTTTGTTCTTCCCAATATGCCAGCTCAAGAATAAGCATCTGTAGGTATGGGGTTATAGATGATATATCGAGACTTCCAGGCATGGTCCGCACGGTTTAATAACTTGGTCGATCTGTACGATGAGACGAGATGGTTCCCCAACTATTCAACAGCCACTGTGGATTTTATCCTAGAAACTTTAGACTTTCTACGTACTGTACGACAATTCTACCATGACGTTTCTGGTGTCCGGGAGTGCTCCATACAGGACGCTGCAACCTTACAGTATCCGTCACACTCAATCTTATTGGACCCAGGAAAAATATGTCAGGAGATTCAAGCTTGTATTTCTGTCGGAAATATTTGGCTGATTGTGTGTAAAATGGACGCTACAGTATGAATTCGCTCCTGCGATCAAAAGGCAAGAACAAATTCGGTTTTAGCCTGAGATAAAAGTTAATCCCATCGACACGCCGCTAATTCGGCGAATGATTGCTTTAGAGTCCTCTGTATCACTTCCGCCTCAAACGAAACTTCAGTCACGTCCTACCTTATTCTGACCGAACAGACGCATGAACGTGCCATTCATCTCTGGTCATTATTGTGGTTTCCCCCCCGCCGGCGCACCGGAAGCTCATGTCTATCCCTCCCTAGTGAACATTGTTTGGTTCGCTCAGCTGTGTCTCTTTGGAAACGGCCCGTGTAAACGTGAGATCCTCAATTGGACCAAACGACCAACCAGCTCACAGAAAACAATTCTATGTGAGTAAAAGAGTTAAGTTAAAATTGGATAAAAAGAAGGACATTGGCGAACCTTAACTTGTTACATAGACCAAGCCCGACAGTAAAAGCGATAGCAAGCGTGCAGAAACAGTCCCTGACTCTCATTTGTCTCACGGTTGTATATTCCTGCTTCCAAGCCTTCCGGAAGTACCAGCGATTGGAGGTCCGATGATTTTGAAGGGGTGGAACTGCCTGTTGTCGTCCGCAGTGTTGCTTTGCGAATATAACCAAATAAAAGCAAACAGGAGAGCTGCGCAGCTGCCTCAGGGTCGGAAGAGTGGTTTACAATGTGGTCGTGGCCTGGTACCGTTTTGAACACTTACCACGATTTCGATCCTGAGCAAACTGTAGCGGTTCAGGAAATCATTGGCGGGGAGGACGATGACAACGTCTTTCTGACTGTAGATGAAGAGCTCTTTGTCGCAATTCTGAGTATCTGATAAATAAACTTCTACTAATAACCAGAAAAAATATCCAAATAGTGGATAAATACAACTTGATTAATGCAATATTTCCCTTTATCTCTCCTTTTAGCCTCTCCTCACTGTTCTTACCTTTTCGCCATTTCGTTATCTTTGAGACCGGCCTAGGCTGACATACTTTCCAAGTAACGGGCCTACAGTGATCTAACGAATAATATCTTTCGAACATTTTATTCGCACCTATTTCAAAAATATTTCGTGCTGCCATATGGCATATTTGGGCTGCTGGATGTTTATTTTGTATCAACAATGTAATGGCTTATTGCGTTGGCTTTAGATGGGTAATGGTCTGAAGCACGTCCTCTTTACCTTCGATTCGGAAATGTCATCTTCCTGCCATATATTATCCATTTACATAAAAGGCGCTGTTGTCTTTTTTCCCATTTATATATTTACTGTATCATAAATCATTCATTCATGCGAAACATTGTTCTTTGTCTGTGCAGTGTTGTCATTGACAAACATCCAAGATATCCTATCGATGGCTGTCACTTTACGTTTTCAATGATCCAAACCATATAAAAGAAGCGCAGAGAAATCACCTTTTAGACTCTTTGACTCCGTTCTACAAAACATGCACGGTATGTACTTCTCATTGATTATATGTACAGGATGACTGGCGTGCTTCTTTGTGTATATTTTTGCCCGTATGACTTCTGTGCCGAATCACCTTGGTTCTCTGAGTAAACTACATGAGCTCCACTCGCTAACTGAAAAACAAATGCTGCTTTTTTATGCGCAGTGTCATTGATTTTGCTGTGATTGCAAGTTCTCGCCAGGTGTTGCATCGCTTTAAGTCCTCTGCACTGCGTTAAAACAAACCGGCCGCTCTCTGACGCCGTTCTCTTTTACCGCTGCATTCACCGGCCAACGGTGTGTGGTCTGCCTCTGTCTTTGAACAGGATTACCCTTCAGGCGTTAGTAAAAGTACATCAAAGTATCCTTTTCATTTACTAACCATGAATTAGATTTTGCGGTATTCAGATCAAGTTCATGTAAATAACATGTACGTCCCGTGTAACTCGCTTTACCAATGACGCATATTATCTTACTTTTAATGCAAACTTGTTGTTGTCTTAGACACCAAATTTATTCAGTAGTAACGCATATATCATTCAATAAACAGTATGTTTCTGAATGGCAAAGCGATGTATCAGAACAAAGTCAGCGATAAAATTAACTACAGCATGTCGTGCACATGCATCCCTTTTACGTAGGCCTACAGGAGCTGTGTACTGCAGCATTGTCTAGTAACTGCTACTTGCAATATGACCCATTCTATGATCGTACGTCTGCTGCAGTAATGTATTTTCCTACTTAGAATCGTCCAGGAACGGGATGACCGGAATTACATGTGTTTCCATCTGCACAGAACTGCTCCAGTTTGAACACCGATTGCATGTCTTCTCTAAATCAAGATCTATCCACCGAGGTCAAAGAAAAGAGGACACCGTTATATCACAGCCATCATATTTTGTGAATAATACACCTATCACTGGAAAGAGCGTTTACTTACCACGATCCCGCAAAAGATTGAATAATTAGTTAATAGCAAACAAGTTAGATGAAGTAAAGATATCCAATAACTTCAAAGATTCTATCCGTCTCCTTTCTGCTTCGTATGCTACACGTCTCTGATCTAGTAAAAGGATTATCCTAAAAGATATTAGTTGGACTCTGTACTTCATATACTAGCAGGTACTCAGATAAGCTATAGTCATCCATATTGCAAAGTGTGGACGCTAACCAATCGCGGCATTTGGATGTTGGCGTGAATGATACACTAAAGGTTAGTATGCTCTTGTCTGCGGCGAAAACATAGTTCTTTCGATATTGTCTGAATCACAATACAAATTTCCAATTCTCGGAAAGAACTAGTGGACCAAGCATCGTATATTGTTATGCAAATAATGTTTCACAACCAATACTTTGCTGGAAGGATGCCATGTTGAAAGAAAGAGATTAAACAAACTTTTTCCGATGACTAAGCCGGTCGTTCTCATGGTGCAGGCGTTTGATGTAGCAGTACATCTTTTAATGAACGCATAATTCGATCGGGAACCGTGTGTTGCTCGACATTTTGTTCCTGTTGCACTGTAAAACATTGCCCATAGTGACTGAAATGACAGGTGAGATAATATGAAAGCTTAAGTTGTTTCGCAATTATTATCCTTTTCCCAATCAAAAGCAAGAGAAGGGGCCATTAACCTTAGCACAAAGGCTCGTAACGTTCTAGAACGGATAAAAATTTCTTTTATCTGCCAATAAAGCTTCATCTCTATCGATCATGTTTGCAAGAGAACACGACCAATACGCGCCAGGGGTGACACAGATGTGGCTTTTGATCACCCGATTACTGTTCCATTTTCCCCAATGTTTTCTCACCTTTTGATCTTTTTAACTTTTTGCACGACACTTGAATTGGGAAGTTTTCACCATAATAGCCATATGACGACTGGGGAAGTCAAAGTCAAGAATAGTCACGGGCTACACGATCGCGACTTTCATGCGTTTATGCAGCACTTTTGCGTCAGATGACTCCATGTTTTAATAATTCTTGTCCCTCGGTGCTGTTACCTACGTGGTGGTTCAAGAACCCTTTATTGGTGCCTCCACAAGTATTCGCCTTAAAATCATCTTAAGAAATTCATATGTAAATGAAAGACGAAATTCACTATATATACCTCGCGATTTCGTTCGTTATGGTTTTCCATCATCAGCAACCTATCAAGCTATTCTTTCTTCGATCAATATGAAGTTCTTCGCCTCTGCCTTCGCTATTGCCACCCTCTCTGCTCTTGCCAATGCTGCCACTCTCCCAGAGATCAAGGCTACCAACAGCGTCACCTCTTGCGGGTCTTCTAGCGATCTTTTGACGTGAGTAAAAAAAAAAAGAGAGAGAGAGAGATATCTCGATCTGCCCCGCAATTGCATCTTTTCTTTTCTACTCTAACACAACACAACGCATAAAAATTAGCATCGACTCCATTCAGTACAGCCCCAACCCTCCTGTCCCTGGTCAGGAATTCACCGTTGACTTCAAAGGAAGCCTGAGCGGTCCCATCCCCGATGGTACTACCGCTGCTCTTACCATCGCCCTGGGTGGTGTTGATCTTATTAACCAGACGCTTGACTTCTGTTCCAAGCTCGCTCCTCAGCTTGGTCAAACCTGCCCCGTCGCTGCTGGCCCAGTTAACCTGCACAAGAGCCTTCAATTCCCTAGCGGTCTCCGTAAGTGAAATTCTCTCATCGCTTCATACGTTTGCTAAAAAGAAACCCTCGCATGTCATCTTATTTCGCAACCTTTCTATATATTCAACCTTTATAGCTAGTGTAAGTATTACTTGACGCATTTACTATTCTTTTCGATACTTACGTGACAAACAATCTATTTTTAAGGGCGAGTACACTTTCAAGGCCGTTGTTACTACTCCTTCCAACCAGCAAGTTTTCTGTGTTCAGGGAGACTTCGACCTCTAAACAGATTTAATAAGCCAGGTTGCTTAACTGTTACACAACGTACAACCTATATGATGTATACGAGTAATGCTCTGTCAATAAAGTGGAACGTACCTCTTTTTTTGACCCAGATAACCTTAACCTGCTGCTTTTTACACAAATCATCGGATCTTACTTTGTGGTATTCGCCGTGTAATTCAAAAAAAAAGTTTGTACTATGCTTTTAATTGTGCGTTCAATGAACGAATTGCCCAGGCACCTGGTTATGACTGATCGGAAGACTCGGAAAAGAGATTGACTCGTGCAAATGCGGGGTAAAGTACGCCCTTGCAAAAGAAGGTCGAGGTTACTTGGAATATGAAACTCCCAGGTTCGTGTTGAACAAGGTTGTGAGATATTATTGGAATGCATCCAAGCTTCGTTCTATATTTGATTTGAATGTGGAGATGGCATGGTTACATTTGATCATTTTAACGTAATCAGTAGTCATACGCACAGATTTGTGGTACACTTATTGCATATTTACCAATGACACAAACGGCGAGATGTAACAGTGGAACTTGACGCACAAAAACTATGTGCGCGGCAATGCAACTATTGCTTTCCAGTAAAAGCATAGGATGTAAACATGGGGTGACATTTCTTATATCTTCTATCAGATTTTTTTTTTGCTTTTTGCATGATCCTCATGAACGCATATATAAAATTCAGTAAATAATCCCTTTGTTTTTCTTCATTATAACTCCCCATGACGGTCCCAGAAGTGGAGAGAACGATTCACTGTTAGGAATCTGTATTACACGGTATGATATGCTCAACAACAGTCTTCTCGCTGTTACCGACATCAGTTTCCGAGGCAGGTTTACCTACAAAACGGCAAAAATGAAATAGCAAAAAAGGGCATACCTTCTGATGGCTACCGTACGCGCTAGCTTATTTTCTTCGTTATTTCCGAAATCGCCTGGAAAGCTAATTCCCACTGGAACACCAACAGTCCGTTTTTGCTTTTTCGGAAAGTCTGTGCTTCTCTCATATCTCCCTGCTGTTTTGCTGGGAACCAATTATTTTCGTATTTCTTGCATTGATGCTGTGAGAACGATTATGGATACGGCTAGAGTTTTAAATAGATTGTGGCAGATTCATGTAAAAAGTATCGTCATGGTGCCAATAAAGCACAATACAAGTAAATTGGGGGTAACCATCTATGACATAGCGATGCGTAAATTGCCCGCATGTAATACAACGCTCACCTAATTCGGATATATATGACTCATGCAAAAAAGGGTTTGGCGACTAAAAAATTCGCTGACGTGGATTCTGGCAAATCTGACTTGCTCGAACGGTTTGTTTGCTTTTTTTTTTCTTCGCGGATATCGTAGTAAAAATGGTTTAAACAGGAAGATCCGGTGAAAACGGGCTAGAAGTCTGCAAAGTGGATTTAGTATGTATGGGATAAGGAATGAACGAAAGAAAATACTTCACTAAACAACCATTCGTGATTCCATATATTCATTGTAATATGAGTGATTTCTACGGTGATCATGACGATGGGATCAGCTTTAACGATCTTAAACACTCAGTGAAGATAGGGTTCGTAGCTTTCTTATGACTTCATATCCTTGTTCAACAACTTTTGTAGATGTACTCTGTGGGACACAGCTGATATATATGATTCTGGCGATAGCGAACGTTTTTTGGGCAAGTGCTCAAACAGCACCGCGATAAAGTCTTTGTCTGTATCAAGTTTGGGAATGTTCGTGATAAAAGTGGAGAGACCGCTGGTATCTGCGGAATGTCAGATTTATTTGCGGAAGCAGTTCGAGCAAAGTACTAAGAACCTCGATGTATTCTGTATTGATCTCTATTACCAACACCGAGTGTACAGAGAAACGCAAGTCGACACTTGTTGATTCAGCTCGATAAATTGCCAATATATGGTCTTTAGACCCATTGAGGAAATTATGAAGGCAATGGCTGAATTAGTCAAAGAAAGCTGCGTACGATACCTTGGTCTTTCCGAACGTTCAGCTGAAACATTACGACGCGCTTATAAGATTCATTTTATTGCTGCTGTTCAAATGAAGTATTCTCCATGATCCCTGGATATCAAAACAATGGACGCAGCATGAGAACTACGTGTCAGTATCGTATGCTAGTAAGTCGGAACAAAATTAAAAGTAGCCAATTCCGCAAATTGGATGGTGACCAGCAGTATTTGTGTAGCGCACCATTAGGTTGCGTAATACTTGCAAGAGCGATAAAATCCATCGAGCATTTGTCATAAGACAAATATCGCCGTTACAATCCTCGATACTACCCAGAGAACTTCTCCATGGATTTGGAAATCGTGTATAAAATTGGAAAGCTGGCATTCAAGAAGGGTGTAACACCAAGCCAGTTTGTGTTAGCATGGATTCTCGCACAAGGATCAGCGTTTATCGTTATAGCAGGTACAAAGAAGGTCGAATACCTCGAACAAAACTTTGCAGCAGGAGATGTCAAATTGACTCCTGAAGAGATTTTGGAAATGAGTAAAACAGTAGATAAAGCTAATACCCAAAGCGAACGCTATCATCCTTCACACATGGCTGCTGTTCAACAATAACCAAGTTTTCGATCCATGCAGGACAATCTTCAGTCTATTGTAGCTCAATGTAATGTTCGTATTGAAACTCTCCCACTTTTGTGGATAAATTGCCATGATGATAATTGGATATGTGAACACACTGTATCGGCAACAGCGTATCATACGTGATGTCCCAAGTCTTGTTAATGTGATTCCACTAGGTTACAGAGAAAGAATGATCGCTCTACTGCAGTTTGCCTGGTCAATCATGCTGAAAACATTATTCCTTGGATTTCTCAATCGAATTGGAAGCGACTTTAATGACAGACGGTCTGTAGATATCATTCGCATGAGAAATAGATCCGAAAAGTTTACACTACACTGTGTTGTTTTATGTTGTGCCATTATCGACGCTTTGTTGTAATTCTTGAGCAGACGATGCTTGATTGTCAAACAACATGCTCCTCAATTGCGCAATTGCATGGGGTGATTTGAAGTCGATGCTAATGATACTGCATTAATAATTTGATATCAATCTCAACTTATATAATTTACCTCTTAATCCCTTTGAATTCATACTGATCTTTATCGATCATGTCGAAATAATGAGGTGTCCAGTGAATCTTCTTTTCATCTCGATATTTTGCATCTTCGCGCTGCTTGTCCTCTATTGCAATTTTTTCATCCGTTGCAGTGTCGAGATCATTTTGAGATAGCGCTTTGGTGACCTTAGCCCACATTCTACAGGTCGATTAGCAAACCGCTTAAGGACGTACGTTATGCAGCAGTCCATTACCTTCTTGATTCATTCAACTTTTGATTACTCTCAGGTTCTACTTGTTTTGGTATGACGACAGCTGTCTTTACGTCAAACAGCGGTGATTTACTCGATGCCTTTAAACAGTAACATAAATTTCCATGATCCAACAGCCTTTCCTAACCTTTGGCATTTTCAAAAATATTTCACCTGACCATTGACCTGAAATCTCAAAGAGCACTTCTCCTGTAGACTCTTTTTTGACTCTTCCTGACAAGGAATTGTACTGTCCGGAAAAGATACCCTATCCGTAGAAAACTCAGCGGGAAGAATCCAAGGAGCAGACATTTCTGCGGAGTTACCTTCGTCTTGAAGTCCAGTTCACAGACAAGATCGCTTGTGCGGCACCTTACAAAGCAGCTATCACCCAGCTCCAGAACCATTTTGCCAACTATTCCCGGGAAAACCAAACAATTACATACTTAAAGATCACGATGCGTTTTCTTACACAGTATCCCACGGGCATACATGTTTGGCATAGTGAAGTCATATCGCTCATTGTGTAGTTCAGTAAATGTGATATAGGAATCCCCTTCCATCAAACTAGCGACGCTATTGCCAAGAAATCGAGATTTGGGGCGAATGTTGCCTTGAATGTAAACCTTGTTCTCAGGACTACCATAATAGTAGGTGGAAATAGGTGGATGATGTGACACTTGCTCAGCAACGTAAAATGCGCTCGTCCCGTCTTCGTATTTCCATTGACATCGGAAGATTTCGCCAAGAACAGGGTTGTACGGCTTTTTCACGCCCTACGAAGGAGGATTAGTCCTCGTATCACATGAAATCTGTGGTTCTTCTGGCTACTACTCTACCTTTGGCTTGATGTGCCATCCGGAAAGAAAGTATCGAACGACGCCTAAGAATCTTTGTAGTGGGTCAGTTTCCTTGCTAGCCCTAGTGTTAAAAGAAAACGGTCAAACATGGTTAATGATGTTGATAGGTGCACTTACTGCACGAGTAACTGAGAATGGCTCATGAAATCTGTAATTCTTTCCAGCATGCTACGAGGTTCCAGCACAAACGTAGGAAAAGTAACCCGATGGAGATCCATATTCTTGCTTAATTGACTGATGATTCCCATAAGAATACTGCGTGAACTTTCTTCCAGGACTTCTGTACAGTCCGGGTCACCGTCATTGTTCTCCTTGGAACGCATTAAGCTATAAGTCAAAAGGAAAAATAAGTCTAGTGGAGAAGAAGAAAAAGGAAAAGGAGTAAAGAAAAAGGTTTGCCGTGTTGATAAAAGAGGCTAAAAGAATTTCGGGACGTATGGGTGTCCGGAAGACGCTGTCGGGTTATGCGAAAGCTGCCAAGTTCGCACCCCGGCTGACCGGAAATGGGCACATTACCCCCTTCTCTCTTTGTCGCGAAAGCGCACCATCCGCAAGAAAACAAAGGCCCCTTAAAGCAAAGCCCTCAATAAGGTTAGTTTTTCTTTTACAGAGCAAATAATAGCTTGCATGAATTTGTGCCAGCAGGTAGCAATGGTACGCAACTGTGTCAATAGTATACCTCGGGCACTAACGTAGTTGCCGCCTGGTTACACAATCTCTTTGATGAAGTTGTATAGTTTTGCCTTAACGCAGTGATGTCTTGGAAACACTATTGCGATGACATACAGACCTGGTTGCTATGTTACGATACCGTCTTAAAAGCGAAGTGTACCGTTTCTTGGACTATATGCGCCGCTCAAAATGTGCTTTTTTTTGGGGGGTCAAAAGGCCAACAAAGTCTGCACCCTAAAGAAAGTGAAAACACACAATGTAGCATACCATCATACATACGCAATTAATGCCTTAGACTTGTATACTTAACTCAAAGAAACATCTCAAACGTCTCAGATAATCGTTGGCAAGTATCCTTCGTTAACTAAGGTGATAGCGAGCTTACCGATACGAGCACCTACAAGATACCTTCAAACGTAGAAGGGCTATGCGTCTTGGAAAATTTATCATGATTGTAAAAGTGACATTGACTATATCTATTTGCCTAAAGCCATCTACTTTATATTTTGGAATATGCCAGCACATGCCTGCTTCTGTCTTTGACTTACACACGTTAGACACAGATATCCAACGACCATATTCATACTTTTGGGCTCATGTTACCCTGCAAAAACCAGTAATTATAGATTACTTATATTCAGTAGCAGAAATGGCATATAGCAGGATTTTTAACTTTGAATTAAAGACGAAATAAGCAAATAGATTATATCGCTTCGACTGATTTTTTACTAGGCTTTTGTTGATGTGTAACTTAGTGCCGGTTGAGCTGTTCCGACTGCGGTCGGTCTAACTCCGGGAAAATCGTGTATGAAAAATTCAAATACAGCTTTCCCAGCCATCTGACCCGGGCCATACATTTCCATGTTGCAGTGTCATGATGAGTTCTTTCTTTCTTCGACAAGGTACGACAGATGACCCTATGAAACGATGTAGTGTACTGATTATTTTCCCCGTCTTTGTTATCAACTTCGACAACTTCAACTTCTGCCTTGTTCCTATCGGATGGATGGATTTTATCGGATGGATTCAATATCTTCTCCTTTTCACTGTGGACGTATCTTAATAGGCCAAAATGGTTGCATTGAATTTGCCCGCTGACGTTCTTGCCAGCGCTGATGGCTCTCGCAAGCTTTTCAACAAGTGGTCTTATGAGGATGTTGAGGTCAAGGACATTTCGCTCGTTGATTACATCCAGGTTCGCCAACATGTGTACTTGCCCCACACTGCTGGTCGTTTCGCTGTCAAGCGTTTCCGCAAGGCCCAGGTAATACTGCTGCAAATATATATAAGGAAAAAGAGAGAGAGGGAAAAAGGACAATACACTTACGAAGAATATTCAGTGCCCCATCGTTGAGCGTTTGACCAACTCGCTCATGATGCACGGTCGTAACAACGGCAAGAAGCTCATGGCTGCTCGCATTGTTCAGCACGCTTTTGAGATCATCAACTTGTTGACCGACCAGAACCCTATCCAGGTTCTTGTTGACGCTATCATCAACACCGGTCCCCGTGAAGACTCCACTCGCATTGGTTCCGCTGGTACCGTCCGTCGCCAGGCCGTTGATGTTTCCCCTCTTCGCCGTGTCAACCAGTCCATTGCTCTCTTGACTACCGGTGTAAGTGTCACTTATTATTGACCTTTTCAGGCTGGAATTTAATGAGACGCGTAAATTTTAGACCCGTGAGGCTGCTTTCCGTAACGTCAAGACCATTGCTGAATGTTTGGCCGATGAATTGATTAACGCCGCTAAGGGTTCTTCCAACTCTTATGCTATCAAGAAGAAGGACGAACTTGAGCGTGTTGCTAAGTGTAAGTTTATCAGCTTCGTAATTATGAAATCTCACAAATCCTCTGTAGCCAACCGTTAAGACTTTCCTTTCTTTTGCCCGGGACCGAAACTGCGATGTATCCATTTTGTGGTTTTTGTTCACCTGAAATTAATAAAACAGTGTACAACTTTCTTCAAGTGGTTTTTCTTTACGGCCTCTATTTTGAAAGTCGGTTCATACCGTATCTACCTTCACTAGCGAACTCGCAATTCCAGCAGATCACAGATGGAATCTATAGGGATTCCATTGCGGCAACAAAAAGGGTGGCTCTATAAAATTAGCACGCTAACGTTAAGAAGCCTTGAGGGAGTGTTAGCCTGGAAACTAGATATAAGGGAAACGCATTAAGCAATTTGCTATTGCTACTTTAAGACATAGCACACCATATTGCATAACTCGAATATTTTTCCTTGCCGGCAGACATAGATATTTAGCTTGGCAAGCGGTTGAGGAAAGAAAAAAACCCCAAAAAAATAAAGGTTTTGTCCCAACATCACTCGGACAAAGCATGAAAACAACCTCATTATTCTCGAGATGAATCTTTGGATATGTCAAATATCCACCTGGTTAGTAGCAACAAAAAGTTGGAATCCCAGGAAACGAAGAAAGGTGACACTGTTTATTTTAACGAACAAGACATTTCTATAGGAGAGTAAAGCGCTGGTCAATCCCTGTTTCTATCTACTGATTATCCTCTTGTGCGTAATGTAACTTCCTCTCTTCGATTTGTCGCTCGATGCTCTCAAGATTTGGAACATTAAGATATCCTTTGTGGTATGCGAGTACTTCCTCCAGAGACAGATGAGGGATCAGATTCCTAGGTACAACAGTGAGATCACGAACTAGAAAAAAACGATTATACGTACTTTCGTGGTGCTACTTTGAGGCAATGTTCCGCATCCATATGAAGATCCAGTACGCTATCGTAATGTGCACCTAACGTGGAATATGAGCATATTCACAAACATGTGGTGTAGATAGTATTACCAGGACTGAATCCGATACGCAAAGAGTATTCCTTCCCGCCGTTACCATGACGGTTTCGTTCAAACAATTCGAATGTAATCTGTGTTAAAACTACCATCAAAGAAATTGTGAGCCTTTGTTACACTGCAGTCCCACTTACAGTCTAATTCCGGCAGAGCATTTCTTGGAACCTTGGTTGGTACACCAGAATGGTACACAAGATTTAGCAGCGCATGAACATGGGATTCCTTCGTAAAATACAGACGCGTCTTTGGATTATCCGCTGATTTCATGTCATCGAGATCCCCAAGGATACTTTTGAGCAGTGGTAAACTGATAAGCATACCGATGTTTTTCTTTTCCGCGTCGGATATACCGAACTCCTCAGGTGCAATGAAATCAAACATTAACTTGACGTATTTATACAAAGTGCGCAAGTCGTTGCCACATTGCAAAATCACATCCGAAGATGGTCGTCGGCCGCCGTTTGAGATATTTGAATCTGTCTCTGCTTCAGGATCACTGAATATTGCCTGAAGGAATGGACGATTGTGCAACGAATCGTATTTCAACATGTCGTATAGCTCTGGGATCCAGGACGGATCGATTGCGCGTGGTACGTCGCTCTGTTTCTTCGCATCCGTATCATCGCTTTCGTCCGTATTACACTCATCGCAAAACTTTCGGAACATTTTCTCCCATCGTTCGCGGAACAATGTTGGTGATTCGAAGCAACACCAACGCCTCTGCAGTTGATCGACATCTTTAGAAGCCCAGTTCAGATACATGAGACGTTGCATGCGTGTCATGATAGTCGAGATCTCATGAAGTACGACATGTGGCTGGGGCATATCAGCAGGCCATCCCATCTTAGCAAGAACAAGTGCCGGTATATCGCTGCCAGGTCGAACAAGTTCTCTGAGCTGGTGCTTTACGGCGTCACCGTTCTCTTTGGCGGCGTTACTATCATCCAACAGGTATTTGCTCTCAGAAATGACCCCTTCGATACTGTCCGGTTGACCCAAGAACCAACGAGCAAAGACATCGGCTTTTAAAAGGTTAGAAACTGCGAGAAACTTGCTATCGCGTTATTACCTGTAGCACGCACGCGTCTTTCGGAGCTACTGAATATCTTCACATCATCCATGATATTACGGTTCATAATGTTCATATCTTTTCGAAGATTCTCACCAAGATCGCGCGATTGATGAAGCCCAGCGTGCGTGAACTGCACGGTTGCGTTAGTGAAACCAAAAAACAGTTGTAACCCAAACTGATTACCTCGCCTCCCCATTTGACATTAACGTGTAGTTTCTTCAGTTCACCAGTTTCTTTGTCAAACTGTGGTTTTAATTGTACCTTGGTCCCGGGCAGTTCCCATTTCTTAGCCAGCACTTCCTTCAATCCTCGGAGTTTTTCTTCATCTTCTAACTGCTTCTCAAGGCATTCATCAACAGCTTTGGCAAAAAGAGCGAGCTGATGCTTTTGCCGGAACACTACTTCTTGCCTGCTACCGTCTAGCAGATCAACAAATGGGGATGCTTTTACCGAAACTTTCAGTTTCTCCTTTGGCGTCCGATCCCCATGACGAAACACTGCTACAAAACCCTTCAAGCGCCATGAATTCTCCGGAGCGATTTCCGGGGGAATCGTGTCAATCATCATTGACGGTCGACGTTGCACCGACCGTAAAAATGCTTCACTTAACAGACGCGCACATTCGTCATAATAGTGATCGTTGCCTTTCACGAAGCTCCACCCGTTAACGTCAATAACATAAGATTTGCCACCTACACGCAGCAAGTCTAGCCCACAAACTGTTTGTCCAAATGCACGGGAAACTTTGCGCGCTATTTCCTCCTCCTCTTGCGTTAATTCGGTACAGTATCTTATTTCCTTTCCATCCGTATTACGTTTGACAAGACCATCAACCGTAGGCGATCTAATATTGGTTATTGATTCGGACTATATGAGAAATTGACTTACTTTCTGGTTTCCGCATGAACAAATGTTGGACCAACAGTGTATAACTTTATATCTTCGCAATTTTCAGTCACCATAAGCTCTTCGTAAACCCAAGAGCCTTCTTCTGACGCGAGATCAAGTGTAGGGTCATATTCGCTCGATTTATTGCCAATCTATTCGTTCCCGGCATCAGTACGTCTCCAGTCTGATATAGACAGATATCTACGAACCTTTCTGAACAAGCGACGTCCACCTCCACCCTGCTCATCAGAATAGTAAATATTGATGTTATGGTTTTCTCCATCTGTGGGCTTCTCAATGAATGTTTTAGGAAGGAACTTTCCGTCTACTTCAATGCCGTGACTTGTGATGCGCACGCAATTGGTGTTAGCAGCACACTTTGCGATGACTCGATCAATATCCATTCCGGTACAATCTTTAAATGCCTTGGCAGCATTAGGATCTACACGAGCACCTCCGTCTCTAGAGACCATCAAACGAGGTGGAGTAGGCACGTCAATGGCATCTAAAATGGATAGAACAACTCGTCGATCCCAAAGCAGACTCTGCATGCAGACGTTGTTAACCGTAAATGGCTTTCTCAATTTTGTGTATTGGATAGCCTTGTGGAGAGGGAATCCTGTCGAAAAAAAGCAGATCAAGAAGTCGCATCCAGGCCAATTTTCCACATCTAAATCCATATATTAGAGTGGTTTTTTTCCAAGGTGCAAGTAAAGAAAGAACCTTCGTCCAAGATTGTTTTATCTCCAAAGATAACTATCTCGAAATCTCCGTGGGCTAACAGCCTGTTGAGAATGTGCCGCATCGGCTTCGATCGTGCCTTCCGATCCATGGCACATACACCAACGACATCTAAGAAGCCGATGAGACTCAAACATCGATTGTGGTGTTCAGTGTACATTTTCCTCTTCCAGGGGAGGAGGTTTGTGAGCTATCCATATGGTTCAGAGACGTTGGTGATGACGGAGCAGGCATTCGATGGAGAAAGACGAGAAGCCAACGGGGAAGTATGGAAACCGGACATATCGGATTTTCGGGTGCGGAAGTTACATGTTTTGCATCCCGCCCCCACGGTTCGACATGACAATTGGACAAAATGATTGGATCTCATATGGTTATCATATGTTTCAACGCCACTCAATCATAGGTCACGGGTATGCAATCATCTCCAACATTTGCAGCTCAATTGCCATATCTAGGTAAATGCCAAAAAACGACATCATTCCTGACAATGGATCCAATTACTGAAGAACCTCATTGTGAAAGCTAAAGCATTTGTCCATTATGATGGAACATTTCAGATCTCTACTGTATCATGTAGATTCGGATTTACTACGAATTCATCGCTGTTCTAGATACAGTTTCCAAACACATTTAGGTATATTATGGGATGCAAATAGAAACTTGTAAAGGTCAGAGCAAGAAATCAGATTTTTTGGGGTTGCATCGTTCAGATCATCGATAGACTGCGTATTACGTAGGTCAAGCGATCAATTGTTAGCAAAATATTGGATGACATAGGTCGATTTGTGTTTGTCTGTCTTTACTATTACATTACTTGACTTCTGTTGCAAATACAGTTTTTATGTTCGAAGTGGTCAAGTATAACAATGAGCTCAGTGACGGTTGCTATAACAGCTAGAAGGATTATGACATGCTCTCAGTTGTCTCGCAGGCAAGAAGCAACAGCCTATCCTTGCCAATAATGTCACGAAAGATATGGAGTCCTCTTAGGTGCTCAAAATCGTCAGTCCATAGGTAATGCAACTTGTAGCGGGGATGCTCGCATAGTTCATTAGTCACCAGAGGATGGATCCACAGACGGACATTGAACTTCATCAGCGGTACTTGCGACTGAGTTCCGCCTTTTTCTTCTCACAAGGTTGTGACTTCTCCCTCGATCTTTAACTGGTTAACCAGAAGTTTGAGTGTATTTGTGCTTTCGCTGCTTACCACAAGGCTATGGACATTTAAGATCCTGTTATCCATCACTCTCCAAGTAAATCAAAACTACTGATGTTGATGGCGATCTTCGGTTATTCATTTTTTTTTTGGTGTTATCTCTTAGACCATGTCGAAACTCGGTTACAGTGTTTCTCAATCGCTTTTGACGTCCGCATCCTATAGCAGTACAGAAGAAGAAGTAGATATTGACGAAGATCCCGTGGACACTGGAGCGATCCGCTGTGTTTGCAGCTCCTCGGACGATGATGGCTTTACCATTCAATGCGAACGTTGTCTGATTTGGCAACACGCTTTCTGTGTCAAAATTGATCACAGCAACATCCCGGACCACTATCTATGTGACAAATGCGAGAAAAAATATCCCGACCTTAAGCGCTCTCTCGACCTGCAGAAACATCAAAAATATGCATCTGATGTAAATGATTCGCAACTTATGTTGGATTCGGTCACACAGGAGAAGAAAAGACGGCACTCACTTGTCGATTCGATAACAGTGCAGAAGCGGAAAGAAGACAGAGCAAAAGGTCGTCCTTTTCAACGAGAAAAGGTTCGAAGCTCCGAGACTCAAGGCCGTGTCCGCGATGAACAGAGAATTTCACAAATTGCTCGACAAACTTCAAAAAAGCCAAAGCTATCGAAGCGTATATCAATTCCAAAACGCAGTCTGCGTGAACTGGACTCAGACGACGACTTCCCCCATAACTTTCAAAAAGCCAGATTGTATCAAGGACGAAAAGAATTCCAAACTACGACTAAAAATGTTATTAAAAGCAAATTTGTCAAACAGATATTCAAAGAAGCTCGCGATCGGTGGAGCCAACATAGCAGATGGAAAGGGCCTCCATGGCGAGACGATCAACCGATTCGAGGAATGGACGGAACTCGCCTGAAAGATTCTAGCCCGTTTGTTGTTATGGATAAAACGATGTTAATGCCGTCGATTCCGAAAACCTCGGTACATGCGTTGGCGAAGTCATTGCATGGACAATCCTCGCTTTCTAAAAAGACTTCCGGTGTCCGGAAGGGAGTGTTTGCTGACATTCATATACCAGCAAATCGGTATCTCATGGAAGTGAATGGGGAAGTAGTTCTCAAGTCTGAATACAAGTTTGATCCCAAAAACCAGTACATTATTCTTGGAACGCAACGCTTGCATGTATTATTCTATCCAACCTTGGATCTTTGTATCGATGGTCAACGCATCGGAAGCGAAGCAAGATTTATTCGCCGGTCATGTCATCCGAATGCCGAGCTTCGAAGTATAGTCGTACCTCATTCAAAAGACGATCAGACTATTCACCTAGGAGTATTCACATGCGAAGAAGTCGACAAGGGGGAGGAGATCACAATCGGTTGGAACTGGCAACGTGGTCATATTGCTTGGAAAAGAAACATGGAATGGCATGGTCGTACCCCAGGTGCTAATGACGAACATCAAGTAATAGATGAAGAAGAGGAACGTGAAAAACGTAAGAACGTACAAGCTATGCTGGATATGTTCTTTGCGGAGTTTGGAGACTGTGCCTGTGATGACAGGTCAAGATGTTTTATTGAATATCTAAAGAAAGAAGTGAAGGATGAAAAACGAGATAGGCCATGGCCTGAAGCAGAACCACCACGCAAGAAAATATCACGCCGTAGTAGCAGCAAGCCTACGGTACCGACTACACCCACTGCTCGAAGCAATGCCGTATCTACCCGCCATTTAGTAGATGAAGACGTGGTCGAATCGCAGTTAGTTCAAGCAAGAACATTATATGACATTTCGCATGAACGTTTTGATACAAGTCCTGGCACTGGCGAGCATAAACGGTCAACTATATCTGAAGAACGTCGAAATATACCCAAGTCGGTTTCCTCTAATTCTCGAGAGATCGTCGTGTCTGGCACAACTACGATAAGTAGCACACAAGAAAAAAGGCGTGCCAACTCGCCTACACTTTCAACTGAAGAAAACATTGTAATCGACGTAACTTCAACATCACCTCGAGCATGCAGTCCTGCTATGCCTATATCGACTAGCGTCAAAGACTCCGGATCTGAGGAGGAACTGGATATTGACGGCGAGATAGATATTGGCGAGGAGCTACCGACACCTATCGCTCATTTATCGCAAGAAAAAGACGGAGCTGATGATGAAGATCTTTTGTCTTTATCGTCTTTGTCGAGTTTATCTGCATTTGAAGAATCGGCAAACGAAACATCTGACAGAGAGGAAAAAGGAGGGAAGTCGACTCGGCAAGCTCGGAAAAGAATGGCAGTTCGACGTGCAGGAGCGGTGAAATCGAGAAATAAGCATACTGATAGTATGAACAGTGCAAGATCACACATCATTGCAGAAACCATTGCTGATGCTGGAAAAGTGCTGCCGTCCAAACTTCCTTGCAAAAAGATATGGATGCGTAATTTCCTTTCCCAAGTTACTGACCCTGTTCTGAAATACCCCAACGGCAGCTCAGGTATATTAATGACAACCATGGATTACAAAATTGAAAATAACAAATTTTGTAGAGTCATGTACCACGAGTATACCAATACAGACACATGCAGTCGACGACAAAAATAATCACCCTGAACATGACAACATACCAATACAAACTACGTCTGAGAAGGAAGAACTACTCAATCAGTCAGTATCCCAACAGTCTAATTTCGCATTGCCAGTTATCGAAAGGATAGAAGGAAATAACCCACCAACAAAAAGTCTGAACGATGTAGAGACATGCAACGGACAAAAGACCTCGGCTCCCGAGTCGATGCAGCAAGTAACATTCTCTGACGGCCTTGATGTAGACGATGGCGAATTAAGTGATGCCAGCTCTGCATCTACAATTCCTTTGGAGAACGATGATCGATCAGAATCACTTAAGATATCGGCAGTATCATTCGGAAGCTATGAAACACTTGTTTCTTCTGATGATCCACTGCGAAAATTCAGCTCAACAGAAGGCGAGCTTGTGAAACCGTTAGATTCTGGGCAGCCGATCACCAATAACTGTATTTTGAAAGAACGAGATGTGGTGGTTGAATATACGCATGATGATCACGTAGGGTCTGCTACAACAGAAGGAAAAGAGTCCGCAGAAACAAGAGCTGATATTTCACTATGCGAAGTTAAAGCCGAAATGGAAAATGAATCAAACATTCCGGATGATGAACGGCCAGTTATGAATATCCAGGATTGCCAAGTGCGTAGCAAAGACCCGAACATAAAGATTACAAGTCGTGAAAGTGAAGAAAAGTCATCGGAACCGGAATCAGTACAAGCCGAGGAAGGGAACTCAAACGGGAAGGCCGAATATAACACACCTATACGGTCTGATCATGCGGCATCTGCTCATGATGCAATCGAGGAAACCAAACCGACGAAAATCAAGCTGTCAATTCAAGAATATCTGATGAGACGTTCCGTTACCCAAGAAGCCAACCCTGTAAGCAAGCTACAACCATCAACCACGAACAATGATGATGTTTCCGAAAAAAAATCATCGTCAATTACTTCAATCAACACTATATCAACTACTCTCGAGAACAAAAGCTGAACATACTACTGATCATGAGTCGATCGTGATGACAGGCTTAAATTTCTTTCAGTCCGAACTAGTACCTTTCCAATTTCCGAAACGGAAGATATATACATCACACTCTTCCTTTACCTCTCTCTTTTTATTCTAGGTCTCCCATCATTCACCAACCCTCTGTATAGTATTTGTTGTCTTTACCCTTCACCGCATGTTTCATTCGCTCGTACATATAAGTTTGCACATTAATTCGCACACGAATTCTGCGCTAATAAATAGCCCAAATTTACGTTGGCCGAATGTGAATTTACATCATTTGAAAGATGAAGTATGCGCTAGCTTATATTTCGTTCTGGCGAAACAAAAAAAAAAGTATAACAGAAGCATGTTTCTACTTCGAATGGACGCCAAACACTGCTTTTTAGTACGACTAATTTGGACTTAAACCTAACAGTTTCGCATTACAAATTGCTATGTGCCTAAACACAAAAGAAAACATCTTCTATGTATGACAACGCGATACCATAGCGTTCCTTCTTAATGATGGAAGCTGTGCAAACCGAGATCTCTCGTTGACATTTGCACATGGCAGCTTTACCTTATCCCCTTTTAAAATTCTCCATGCCTTTGCGAAGTCAAGTAAACCGCAGCCTCTGTAACCATTACCTGTGTCTTCCACCTATCTTCTGTCCCAGCTAGAGTTTACTGCCTTTGAATTGCTTTGAACCCCCCACCCCTGCAGTGACTAAACCTTTCAAAACGGACCATCTTCAGAAATTCATTCTTTTCTTTCGCCGTTTTTTCACCACTGTTGGCGCGGCGTTGGTACTCCTCGTGCGGTGGCCTCCATTCTGCTGAAGTACGAAAAATATGTCAAAATCTAATCGAACCAGACGGTCACAAGCAAATGCCCTATATTGCAGACAAAGGCTTGCTACCATGTGGCGAAATAAATCTCTCCCAAGTAAACTACGACTACAGAACTCTTAGTCAAATGTACACGAGCAATATACAAGCTTATCTAGGTCGTTTTATTTTGAATGGTTAATCAAGCCCATATTCTGCACCTCATCATTGCAGTATTAGATATCTTAGTCTTATCACTAATAGCACAAATATATATATCTATGCACGAAACTAAGACAACGTACCCCTAGTTTCTATTCATCAATAAGCATTTTTCTTGGAATTTGGGCGCCGGTTTCCTATAAGTATTTTGGAAATGGGGCAAAACAATGGCTTGTTTGTTATGGTTGACTAACAGCTGACACTAAGCCCCACTTCTTTAACTCTGTCCGCTGAAAATGAACGTTAGTTTACAATAAGTGCATGATTTCCGCTCATAACGCAAATACGCCATGACATATGATCTCTAGAAAACTTTATTTGGTATAATCATAGTAGGGAATCCGACACTGACCCTATTTTGGTACATAAGTCGGATTCTACAATTACGACACCAGTAACCACATCTACTGCTGAAGATTGTAAAGTACCTACTATGACATCATACCATGACTGTAACCTGGATTGATTGCCTAATGGTCCGAATTCACTAATTTTTGAGCACAAAAAACCATTTTTATTGTCTGTGTTTACTAACAGAACCACTCATGCTGTATTTAATGAAGGATTGATGATGTAACGATCCACATCTGCATAACCTTGTTAGACATCACTAGCTGGAAGAAAGAGAAGGGACACTTCCGTTGGTCAACTGTCTGCTCGCTAGATTTTTCAATATTACGAGTATATCTATGTTTAGCTAATTTCAATTATGCTAATGCTTTTTGAGCAAAGCTCTTTTTCGTTGATTAACTTAGGTGTAAAGCAATGTTCCTTTCGAGAGTTGAAAACCCGCATGAGTAGATGCAGTTTCTGTAGGAGACACTAGAGATTCTTTTGAGGAACTTTCCATCACATTCTCATATTTTCCCTCTTAAGACTAAACGAAGGGACTGAGCTGCATTGACAGAAATGCAGACACTTTATATCGATCGATTTAATTAAAAGGGCGAATGATTGAACGGATCCTTTCAAAATGTCTACATATCTCTTTGGCTGACAGGATAAGACACAGGTATCACTAACGGCACAAGTTACGCAGGCATGCCAAGTAGAGCCTCATCTACTTCGTTTCGGTCTTCTACTGAATTGGTTAATAAGGCTGCTATGGAAAACAACGGGAAGCAAAGGTTATAGGATGGAACATCAAGACCTCAACTATCTTCAAGGAGTTTGGCCAAAGCTCTTTAGGAGCCTAGTCGGTATCAGATAATGTTTTCAATTAACCAAGTGTATCATATGCCAAACCCTGTTAACGATGGTGATATCGCATTAAATGAATATAGAATCTATGATCTCTCAATTTCATTCATCGAACAAAGGTGCGCTTCAAGGAGAATATTGTTCTTACAACTTTCTTGAGCAAATGATATTTCCTTTTTAGCTACCGGGTTGTATTTGAATGGGGACCCTAATGACTACGATATGACCTAGATAGCTACCTTGGAAACGTAAAACTTTCCGGAGCTCGATTTTCCCACCGATGAAAGGGAGCACGCATGTTTTGCATGCACGACAAAAATGGAAATGATGTTCGCCAACAAATGCCTTACATGCTCCGTCTACAATAGAAGTTAGGGAAAGATAGTGATCGATAGATATAATAAGGACAGCTTACATTTCCACTGTTAACAAATTGATACGCGGATCTGCGTCCTGAGAGCCATATCTGTAAGTTAGGCTATCGAACCATACTGTTATTGTAAAGGGATGCAATCAAGAACCCGTGCCGAGTCCTCTATCATGTGGATCGCACATTTATTGATCGTGCCGGAGAATCAAATGTCATTGCAGGAAAGCATACCATGCTGATATTGGTATTCTGCTACATCATGGAATTGCGGAGAAGAAAATACAACTTTTTCTTGAAGAAGCTTCATGCATAACACATAATACAAAGCTGTCAATGAAAAGAAAGACTGTGCATAAAACTTGGTTCAAACATCAAGCATGGAAGATAAAGTTTCGTGTGCTGGAACCAAGAAAGATCGGTAGAGATCAAACCGAAGTGATTGGTTGAATTATAAGTCCCAGAATGTTAAACACGCATTAGTTTGCAGCATTCCGCTTGGCTGGCGTTAATCTTTTTTTTTTCTTTGGATAGCTATTTGTGCGAGTCAAACTGAAAACCTTAAAGATTGTAACCCACAGGTCTTTTTCCTTATTGGGACAGCGATCTAAATCAAACAAGAATCCCGTTCCATGTTCAGATCCCTTCCAGATAAGTTTGCAGTTAAAGCAAAACAATATGCTAATAGCAAATTAGTTTATACATGGTAATGCGTTTTTCTTTATGGAACATATCATAGTATTTGTTGACATGGTGAAAATCAAAATCACTTGCAATAACAAATGTTTGATATCACGGGTGCTTGCTTCTGTCAGTGTAGACTAGATTGACATGCATTTTTTTAGAACCTTGTCCAAGTACTGTAATGTAGTTTTACTATTACAGAAGGCAGTTGATAACTTCGCATGTCAACTTAGAAAGGATTGTAAAGAGATTGCGACCGGAACCTTCCTTGTAACTATCGTCTACTACATGGATTAGGTTATCATGCTTTGTATGGACGGATACAGTGGATAAATTTGAACGTCCAGCTTTTTCCAACTCAGTATATGAGTGTCTCTCTCATAGACAAAATCTCTGGTTATAATTAGTAGGGTTAGCAAAGCAGAACAGTGTTCTTTTTTTTTCAATTTGGCCACGGGAACAGTAAGGAGATCAGGGGAGGAGGATTCTCGACTCTTTCATGACTGTTGTTTATGCGATAACATGATCGAGAACCCTAAACAAGCTTAGGGTCCCGGAACGACGGAATACGCTTGGGATAAAGATTTATATAAACTTACCTTTAGCGTAATTTCCTTTTCTTTTTTTGTCTAGCATTCGTTCACTCATGTGGTTGTGAACCCTTCGCTATCGCTTTTTGCTCCCTCTGTTTCCTAACATCCTGTAAAAAAGAAAAATAATTAACAAAAAACGACATTCACATACATTCAGCATATACTGTACACATTCACATTGCACAAAAATTTAACAAAAGAAGAACAAAGAAATCCAAGTCCCAACAAGCAAGGTTTACTGTTCGGTAATGGCAACAGCGATATCTCCGAACAGTCACCAGCACACGAAAGGGTGTACCTCTGCCACCTGCTGCTCACCTTCTCGATTGTGGAAAACGATTCAAACGCTGATCAGCTCTGATAACAAAGAAGAATTCAGAAAACTATGTCAAGACTCCGATCGTGGCCCTCACGTTCTAAATGTGTTATTACCCTGCCGTAACGCAAACGATGCCTCTCTCTATCCAGCTTCACATAAACACCGTGTGATCCAGCATGATCCCTCCATAAGACGGCAAGCCTTATTGCATTTTGGGAAATCGGTGGGTGATCTTAATGCACTTCAACTTGCGCTATTTCACCGGAAAGAAGCCTTGGCTATTCAACTGCTCCTCTATTTACGAAGTCATGCGCAGCCATCCAAGCTCACCTTGTTTGTGAACCATGTGTGGGGAGACAAAAACACTTCATTACATTTAGCCTGCTTCCTAGGCATGCCGCGTCTTGTCCGACTATTACTGGAACTTGGTGCCGATCCTAATGCTAAGAATGCCCGCCAGGTTACACCTGCGGATTGCTCCAACAAAGAATGTCTCACGATTCTCCAGAAATATTCTCCTGAGGATCAAACTCTGCCGGCTGGTTCCACAGTGCAAAAGAAAACAGCAGTGAACACAACAACAAAAACAACAACAGCAAAAAGAAGATTATCCGTACCTCCCACGCCCATGGAAAGCGAGCCAGATTTTCATCGACCTTCCATGCTACTTCAGAAAGCAAATGAAATCAATGACCCTATGGCAACGGTACCGTTTCCCATCATGACCGTGCCAACGCAGACGGCGTTGGCAGGCGACTACTTTGCTATGCCCGATGCAAAGAAAAAGATGCACTTCAGCCTTCCCGCGGCATTGTCACCTGTTGAAGAAGAGGAAGATGACGAAGATGACTCTGAGGATGACGACTATGCTAACAGGCTGCTCTCCTCCTCACTTCACGAGGACGAGGAGATCGAGAAACCTTCCACGCCAGATCTGGTCTGGTCTCCGCCTCCATCGCCAACTTTACGGTTATCGTGCTACCATGCGTCTCCAGCTCAGCCACGTTCTATCTTAGTCGACAGATCACAATTAACCACAGCCAACATTCGTCATCAACGTCAAGTTCATTTTGAACCCGAAGTCGCCCTGACAGATGCTTGCCATCGTGGTGATTTGGAAGAAATCGCGCAATTGACTCGGCAAAAGAAGCCGCCGGACATTCAGTGTGTTGGCACCCAAAAACGATCTGCACTTCATTTAGCATTGATGCGTGGCCATGATAAGGTGGTGAAGTATCTCGTGGATATCGGTGTTGACACCGACCAAAAAGATGCCGATGGCTGGACTCCTCTTCATTACGCGGCTGTACTCGGACGTTGGTGGGCGTTCGAGTACTTGTTGAGTCACAACGCTAAACTCTCTCTTCTTACAAATGACGGATACAGAGTCCAAGATTGTCCGGAAACCGAAGTAGACCGCAGACGATGCCGATGTAAGTTGACAACAAGGAAGAAAAATTAGAGCACAATCTAACTTGAACATGTAGTGATCATTGATCGCGTATTGCATCGACGAAACTAGCATTTTTCCTTCTGTTTTTTTGTCTCTCTTTCTGTCTCTGCCTTCCCGTTCTTTTCTCCGCTTACTGTCTTCTGACTTTGTGCAATTACCATTCCTTGTTTGACGCTTTCCATCTATTGTTACTTCTCTCATTTGATTATTTCCTGGTTTATTTACACGCCTTCACTCTGAAAACCACTGTTTATATCTTGACATCTTTATTCCCTTCTTTTGTGTGTGATTATATTTCTATGCTATATAACTCCGCTATGACAATAATGTCCCCACCCTCGCTTTATGCATCTCTCCCTCTCTAAAATACTGAACTGTATATAATGGCTTCGATTATACATACTTTCTTTTTGTCCAATAAAAAAGCACATGAAATTTTTTTACGATACTTTAGTCTTAACAACCAAAACAATCTGGAACAGACTAACCTTGTTCTAGTTAGCCCGAATGATGCTGCATTGCCTACGACAATTATAAACAGTTCATTTGTGAAACCTACTAAAACAAAATTACAGACATGGAAAAGAAAACAATCGATTTTACCTGCTGTAGTAAGTGTGATACATAGTACTTCGTGTATTGCATGCAACAGCAAACTCATCGTCTTTACGCCATTACAAACACTCTCTGCAGTCCATTCTTGCTAGGAATTTAACTGTAACTTAAGGTAATTAATTAAAACCGCATTATCCTTGCAGTGACCAGAAGAGGGAGACAAGTTTATTTCTAAGCTACTCCTTGAGCTGTTGCAGAAATTGATTGATGAGCGCGCTTTTCGTTTTCATTTCACGGCGCTTCGACCATCTGGGAAACAACGGATAGTTCTTTGCATTGATTGACCACGTCAGTTGCTTTCATATTTGCTAACTTTAATTTCTTTAGCTGTTCTTTTAGTTCCTTATGATAAAATTCTGGTGAAGTGAATGCATATACCTGAGATAACACATTAAGTTCGGATAATTTCCGCTGGGAAGGAAACACAAACTGTAATGGCAACGGATGTAGTTCAAAAACAAAAGGGCATTTGTATGCCCATAGTAGTTTCTCCTTGCTATTTACCACTTCTAGGTAGAAGAAAGACGAAGCTTATCAGCTGTTTCCAGCTTGAATTGATGTTCCAAGATGTAGGAGAACGACTGTACCTTACTTATGTATACTTTCTCTTTGAAGAATGTTTAGCACGAGTTTTCCTTCTTCATGCCGACCATTTTATTATTATGCTGTGCACCTGACACCTACAATGGAATATGCAGCCAATGCCTCTCGGACCTATGAGGATACATCCATTCACTCTGCGTTTAGGACAAGGAGGCTCCTGCCAATGACAGTCAGCTTTTCTTTTATCATGGGGGCAGAAATCTATAACAAACATCAGGGGCGCTTTTTATAATATTTGCCATTGCTTTAACCTTGATTCGCGGTAATTAAAATAGCGATTTAGCAGAACAGAAGCGATCTTGAGAAAATAAAAGTATCTTCTGTTGTTTTGCGATTTAGATGATTTTACCCTCTTACTAGCCATTAGGCTAGTGTGGACCCCAAATAAGATAACCCAGGACGATGTCCTGCATCCAACAGTTGCGATGGGCATCAGGGCCATGGCAGAGTTCTTTAAGAGTACCCCTGCGAGAGCGTTGAACCTGGCAAAAGAGATAGTAATTTACTGCAATATTCACCAAATATAATCTACAGCTTCTTGTTATTCCTAGAAGTTCTTTTTAGTGGATGCAGGTTTAGGCAAATTTTGTTCTAGCTCTTTCTCAGTCAGGACAACTTGAGGGGCGGTTTTATGTCGATAACATGCGCTCGTAATCAAAGGTATATCAAAGTAAATTATTTCATACGTGTTTCTGCCTCGCGTTGTTACTCGCAAAAAATGATTTAATCAGTATGTGGAGCGTTGATGGGAACTTTTAATGGGTTAGATAGCATGTGAAGCCAGTCATTGTGCTTTGGGAAAGCACTTGGCCTTCATTTGCTTTGACTGCGCAACTTTAGCAGAAAAAAATGTGTACCCATTGGTTATTCCCACTTATTCACACGGTGCTCTTGCATCGCATCCCACCATAGTTGCACCCACTCAACCCAGGCTCCCATCATGCGGACCAGGCCCATCCTTTGTTCCGCCTTTTAGACCTTGCGGAAGGAAGTTCCAACGAAATGGGAAGAATTCTTATTTAGCAGGTAAACCAGTTTTGGTCTGTCCCTCAGGTATAATAGTGAAGCTCCTGCTGAACTCTGTCCTGCTCTCCCTAATATCAGACAGGAGAGCCATGAATGCCATAGATAGAGTCTGTATGAATTAAGTAGCTGACGCTTTCAATACAGATTGAGTTGTTGTTCCCTGTGCCCCTTTCTCCGGTAATACATTTGGCATATGGTAGTCTTATGCACATCGTCAGATGGTAAAGGAGACAAGATTAAGGTATGTCCGGCAATGAAAATTCATATAATGTAGACTAATTAAGTTCAGGAGCCAGAAACAAAATTAGATTACAGCCGATGAGCGAGTTAGTACAGCACTGTCATTCGCAAAGGATAAGTCTTGTATGCTTTCTTGCTAAAGGACACGAAAAGTCAAAAAGGTTCAGGAACTGATCTTGTCAAGTTTGTTGTCACGGACAAAAAGGATGACAACAAGAAAAAGACGTATAAAAGGAAGGAGTAACACTTCGTCGACGTCCTTGTACACTTTCCGACGCTGATGACCAATGTGGGGTTCATATCCGGATTGCGCAGTTAGTCCATCCTCCGTTACTGTTCTCAGTCCGCCCTTTAGTCAAGCAAAATACAGGAATACCTGGGGAAACAACGCACCTCTTGCACAAACTTAGGGCAGCCTAGCATTAAAATACGTCAGTTTGCCGAAACCAATAGACTAATTTTCTTTGGAATCGCACGCCTTTCTGGTTTTCCTTCTGTTATCTCCTTTAATCTGAATAGTTTCTTAATCACTTCGGATGGAGTGCATCTAGAAGACTTATAATAATAGTGGCATACTCTGCATGCTCTGCTTTAGCAAGACATTAATTGCTGGGCAACAGACGTCTCCTATTCCTCTTCTTTTTCCTTTCAAGAATGTGCAGATAAATTTCTACTTACGTTAGTCTTATTTGAGATCACCGGACTTTACTTAGAGTTTGATAACAAACAAACAAGAAAGAACTTAAAGAACGTGTACCCATGAGCCCATAAGTACCACTTTTCTACCTATCCCTTTATTCTGATGAAAGATTTGACGTTCATCATATCAGATTTGAAAATATATTTTGGTAATATGCATTACTATGAAGCAGAATTCGGACTTTAAGGTAATTTAAGAAAAGGTCAATATTGGTATTTCATATTTTTTTAAGTAATAAACGGTTAATAGTATTCAGTGTTAGTGTTGATTAAATCCTCTGTCTATAACAATTACGATAAAAAAAAAAGAAATAATGTTCTTTGTGTCTGTTTAGTTTGCATAGCGAATATATCAAGCCTATAGGTTGTGTTTTGTATATACGGTTTATCGAAAAAAATGCGTATTAGCTCGACTTTGCTGGTGCACTTGCATTTCTTGTAGCTTGTATTGATTCAACTCTTCTTTGATTCGCTGAGCCATGGCAGTGGTCAGGCGCGTACACACGGCATCTGGGTCTGAACTTCGGTCATAGTCTTGCTTTGAGTAGGTCTCACAAACGGCCGCAACCTTAGCGAAACTAATGCTTTTCTTCTTATACTGGGCAATCCGTAACCGTTGTTCTTGCTGCACATGAAACAAGGACCGTAAATCTTCGCTGCTACCGTCACGATGTTTTAATGGCTGGGGATCTAAATGGCGACAAAGTTTGTTTAGACGTTTTGGAAAGTTTACCATCGTCCCTCGGTTCCTTACGTTTGAGGATACTTTTCGTTGGCTTTTTAGAACGCCCTGAATAGGCTGAATTTGCCGTGCTTTTTCTTCGAGTCTCCTTTCCCCGACGCGACCAATTGGGAACAAGCGAAGACGAAGACAATGATCGTGTCATTCGCGTGCTCTTGAGTTTGTTGGCGAATGTGGAGCTTTTCGTAGACGTAGGGTTCACCGTGGATCTGCTTTGCAACGCATCTGAAAGGGTGATGTTAGCGTTTTGTTTAGCTGATATGGAGCTGTTCTTCTTTGATTTCAACTTCTGAAATGCGGATAGCAATCGCGAAGAGCAAGATGGGCGCGGTTGTATATCTGGTGTGACCAGAGGCGGAGATGAAGATGCAACTGATGGAAGCGGGCAAGTGTTGTATGCAGCAGTGTGTGAAGTTGCAGAAGACACGCAGGAGTCAGCTGTAGTTGAAAATGATGCTGCCGATAGAGTGGAAGAACAGCTAGAGATACTGGAAGAAGCTATCCATTCATCGTTGTTCGCACATATTGTTTTTGTATTAAGTTGCGGGGAATATGCGGTTGTGCCATTACGGTAGGTTTTAGCGAGTGGCACCGGCGTCATTGTTTGGTATTTCTTTTCTGTGCATGATGGTCTACCCTGTGATGGAAGTGGTGTCGAAGGACTACGAGAAGGCGTCAGGGGTGGAGTGGGTGGCGTGCTGGCACGCGTAGATATTTTGAGAACTTTTCGTAATCGACGCTTTAATGAATTTTTCTTTTTGCCTTCATCCATGACCGACAAACCAAGTGTATCTAGACATTGTTCTAGAATAACATCCTCTCCGGTCGCAGATCCGTCACTATTCACCCTTTGAACAATTGTCTCAATTGGCGCGTCATCGTCATCGTCATCGTCATAGTTATCGCCATCGTCGTCATCGTTCTCATCATCATCCTCGTCAGCCTCGTCCGTTGAACCCACGGTGATTGTAGATACATCTGTGATTGCTTCTTGATTGATTATATTTAACGAGCGAAGAACGTTTTCTTGTTCCTGGATGCTTTCGCACTTTGTTGAAAGCATGAATTGATGCACTCTTAGGCTTCAATCCCATTTACCTTTGCTTCATCAATGCACTTGATTGGGTTGCTGGGTAAAACCAGACTATCAGAGGCAAATATTGTAGTAGGCGGCATAATCCGGGAAATGCTTTTGTAATCGAGAAGGGAAGAACGAGGGAGAATTCAAAATGAACTAGAAAAAGAATTTTGACGCAGCAAAAAAAAAAAAAAAAAAAAAAAAAAGGAGATAGTATTCGACAATATGAACAATGAGGGAGTTGATTTCAAAGAACATAAGGAGATATGGCGGCTTTATGCAAAACCAGGTTTGGAAACCTTTGGTTGCCCTTGCATATAAACTTGCTTGTAATATGTTTCTTTCTATTTGCCCAAATCTAAACTACCATACACAACTTTCGATAATAACTTTAGCCACAGCTTCCAATCCGATACGATCTTCTTCAGAAAATCCTTCCGGTTCTTCGCAATCAATATCTAGCACGCCGACTACACGCTGAATAAATAGAAAGTCAGAATCATCCATCATACAACTGGGCAAAACAAAGTGGTATTAAAATTTTACTCACACCCTCCACTACCAGCGGCACGACAATTTCCGACCTAGAAGCGGCATCGCAAGCAATGTGTCCGGGGAATGCATGTACATCCTTAACTATTTGAGTTTCCATTGTCTGAGCTGCTTTACCGCAGACACCCTTCCCAAATGGAATCTCGGTGCAGGCAATCTAAAAGTGGTACGTGTTATGATGCTTCCCCCGTTCTCTTTCTTTCTGTCTTCGTTTCTTTCTTTCTTTTCCCTTTCTCTCCTTCCTTTTGTTCCCTTTCGGTCCCTCACGCTTACCTTTCCCTGGAAAGGTCCCAAAATGAGTTTCTTTGGTTCCTTAGGATCTGTCACATAAAACCCTGCCCAGTTAATGGGTTTTTTCTGAAATTGCTCCAAAGATCGCAATCCATGATAAATAATAGACGAAGCATTGGAAAGATTTGTGACCTAATATCAAGCTTCTTTCAGTTTAAAGCAGGATATTTTAGCATCGACCATACCCAGAATGTCTGATCCTCCACAATGGCTTTCACTTGATCGCGAAGTAACTCATAGAATGCTTCCTTTGACACATTGCTGTCAGAAAGGGTTGGTACGTCCTTCATTTTCTGCTGGCAATGTTAGATAAAGCATTTCCCAAACTTAAGTCATTACCTCACTGTATGGAAATGGGAAACTGCTGGTGTCAAACTTTGAAAAAACAGATTAAAAAGGTGCCATAGGGGTTTCAATTTTTCGTTGATGCCTTCGGTAAAACTAATATGCCGCGATTTGGATACCTCTACCTAGTTTCTGTTGAGCATGCAAAACACAGCACATTCAATCCTTGTTCTACCTAGTGAAAGACAAATTTCAACAAAGATGTACAAAAACCTTCTGAATTCTAGTAAATATACATATACTTTGGTTGTCTCATTTTCGATAACCATATAGATTAGCGCTTTATGGATTATAGGTATCATGTGTATCAGGTATAATCAGACCATGTTTGAGCCAAGCAACATCTTCTCCTATATCTCTGCAATTCTTCCAAATACGTATCTTCAGAGTTTTCTTCAAAGCTCTCTTCTCCAATTCATCTTTCACCAGTATTCAGAAACTGCGAATACTCCTGACACACCTCGTCAAACTTTTACATAACTTGCAATAAAGTTGCCGTATCTTGCAAGGTTAGTGTTTACCCTTATCTTGTGTGTCAACAATATCCTCCTCTGGCTGTGATGTTGGACGTCTTCTAACATTCCACTGTCAGTTATATATTTTCCTAATGATCTAAATCAGGCACTTACAAACTAATGACGTCTTCACCTACTGATACAATATTAGAGTAATTGTCCAAAAATAACAATAATGCGGGTAGGAAAGTCGTAAACAAAGGCTGACTTTGCTGTAGTGTGCAGTATTTTAGTAGGGATATTCTGCTAAGTCGCGTTCCATGCACTAAATGTTTACATAAAGGAGAGGTATTTGATGCATATGCTAGATATCCACACGTCCAGTTGGCGACCGAAATTCGATAGTATTTAGCTAATTCTTGTTGAAATGAAGCTTGCAGAGCTTTTTCCATTCTTCTACAAAACTTGTCTCCCACTCTGCCAGTTCTTTAAGATTCAAGATGATTCGGCAAAACTTGTCAGTTGAATCCGAGACCCGGTGATAGCTAATTATCCATACGAAAAATCTCTCCATGCACGACTGAACCTGTGGGGGAATTACTTTTCAAAAGTTTGCGGTGCGGCCCTGTTGACATTATTGGTTTTCCGCTCGGAATACTGTTTTTGATGCTACTTCTTTCCCTGCGCTTGCACCTACTCCAGTATAACATCTGCTATAAAGATATATCCAAGCATCTGTAAAGTTTTTATGCTCACATTACTCATGCATCTCCCGTATCGCCATGTTATGGATTTCTGATGCCAAGTACGTACGGTCTAGTTATAAAGCATCAATACTGAGTGTTTCCCCAGATAAAGTAGTAACGGACTTATTGTCAGTAGGTATCAATAGATGCATACTATAGTGCTTCGTTATCAAAAAATCAATATGATCTCTATATTCTTGTGCACATATGGTACCCAATCAATCGAGGAAATCTGGCTGGAAGCGGTCCGAAAATGAAAACTCTTGAACTGCGTTTTGAAAATGATATATAGGATGAGGCAGTTTTTGTCCCGCTCACTTCATCTTTATCAATTGTCGCATATGCCACAAACAATCGCAAAGTATTATAGGCACCAAGTGCTTTTTATGGTAGGTATTTGTCCCATGTCTTATCAGTGAACATAAACTTTGACTGTAACCTTTCCTGTCAAAGGGCTAGCAAGAAGGATTGCAACATATCATTTCTTGTGCTGTGTTTTTGACAATGTTTTGAATCCAGATACAATATCGTGTTGCTACCAGAAAGCCAGGCTTATTTATCTTTGGCATAATGCTAATCAATACATAGCCCATAAGGTTTGTCCTACGGGTGAAGACCATGAGAACTTCTTCAACAAATGGCCGAGACAGACGCAAGATCCAACACAGATAATACAGTTTTGAATGCAGAAACATATCTTTTAGTTTGATAGAAAATCCACGTCAGCTGATGTCCAATTCAACACTGCATGGTGAGGTCCTGTCACTCTTACTCACCATACGAACGGTTTAAAAGAAGCTATGTCAATCAAGAGCCGCGACGATGAAGTCTCATCAGAAACCAGGCTATAAGAGCTACCATCCATTCATAGCACCAATAATAAGCTTATGCAGTCATGAAATCTTGTGTTTCGTTGGGGTATTTCCCCAGAAGATCGTTAATATAAACTCGCGTGAAGACATATTAACTGCACCATTAGTCATGAATTCATCAGCTGGTTTAGGAAGCAATACTAGTATTTCTACTTAAAGCTGAATGACGGAGCGAGTACTCGACGTTCAAAGCTAATAGTATTGTTCACTTGATTAATGTGTCCTGAACTTAGCTTCCACACCGAAATGTTGTATTCAGGTAGGAAGTCCTTGCCTGCTCGTTATCATCAACCTGCCTTTGCACCTCTTTATTCTAGGGACATACCAGCAGAAATGATGTTTGAACATTCTTTTCTGGATCTGGTAAGAATTATTCTTAGTACTGGTAACCATGCCAATTTACAAGGATAATGCGAATTCAGACTAACACTTCCTTGTCACTGAGACGAAGGTGGTATGCTTTAAGATGAACATATCTTTGAAAGGTGTACCTAGACAAAACACTACTGTCTTCCGCAATTTCCTGGATAAAACCATTTCTTGTAATCCAGTTACTGTTATAACGTTCTGAAAGAATAAGCGCTTTTGCAACATACTCTGTCAACTGCAAACCGAGCAAATCTTGTAATTACGGCGTTCGGCCCTGAAACATAGTTGACGATCTCGCTGTGCTATAGTTAGAACAGTCTATTTTGATACTAGGCGGCTAAAGGTACGTCGTTTTTCGACGTTACGAGTCAGATAAAGCAAGGAATAGGAAAGGTATGATGCAAATCACGTTGAAACTAAAGGACATAGCATAAACGGATAAGTTACCCACACATGTGCTGATGAAAAGGCTGCAACTGCAAAGTAATTAATATATCTCCTATTGGATGTATGAAAACTCCGATGGAGTCATACAATCGTTTTCGGGACGAAAGAGTTACAAGTATGTACAAAAATCAGCAAACAAAGAAAAACTATTATATCATGTAAAATCATTTAGATATGTTCTGCTGTTGGTAGTTGTGTCCGCAGTACTTCTGCCAGAATCCCGCACAGATAATGAGCTCTCACTTCCTAATTTCGCCCGGCCAAGTTTTGCACGACGATGATTTTTAGACCAACGAGCAAAAGGAGAGTGCATTGAGACAGACCGTTGTGGTAACTTCTTTTGAGAAACCAATGCTTCGGTGGGGTGTTCGTGGGTTGTATGACTTGAAACCGATCTGCGTAACTTTTGCATACCAGCAGTGGTAAGTTGGTAGGACGAGCTATCCTGATCTGTCGTGCAGTTCTCCTGGTAAGGCACGGTGTCCTCTGGGACTTGAAGTTCCGCGGTGGTAAAAATGTCGTAGATTTCGCTTGGTGACATCTTCACCACACACAGCAATGGGAACATACCGCGTTCACCGGTCATATAATTATCCCCTGTTATTTTAATCATTGAGATACAACCGAGAAAACATGCATTCATCGTACCTAAAGCCCATCCGTCATCGAAATAATAGTACATGCGGATGATATCATCCTCAGAGAGTGAGATTTCATCGTCATGATCAGGCTCCTTTGCATAAATAACGCGACAGAAACCTTCCAACAAAGTCTGTACACGCGACATTCCTCCAATTTGACCGTCCACCATCAAACCTGGAATCACGCCGGCGTCTTCGGGTATATGGCCCATCCATTTCTTTTCATTTTGCATCATCGTCTCAGGTTCATTCAACTGTGCAGCTTCGTAAGCGCCTCCTTTGGTATTATGTCGTAGCCAGCACCGATAAAGGAAAAAAATGAGGATGCCAAGAATTGCTGCGCCTACAATAGCGCCTACAACGATGGCTGCGATATAAGCGGGTAGGAGCCCACCGCCTTTTGAACAAGGGGCCTCTTTGCAACATACCAGACTGTTGTTGACGCTGCTACAATACGTACACAAGGAATCGAGATCACCTCGGAAACCTTGACCGGATGTAAAAAAAAAAAAAAAAAAAAAAAGAAAGAAAGATAGAAGTTCAGATATGCAAAATGAAAAAGTAGTCCCAAAGAAACACTTACCACAAAGTTCAGATTCGTTTTCGGAGCCCATGATGCATTTTGCATCAGTAGTTCCTGACAAAGCCTCTATGTTGCATTGGCTACGTAAATGACTCGTGAAATCGGCATTGGTGCAAACGGAAGGACGAGCACGGATAATAGCTTCCACCGAATTCACAAAGGAAAGGCAGGTTGACTGGCACAGTGGCCGCGGTAATATATTGTGTTCGAAGTTGCAGGGAAGTGATGACGCCATGTCAAAGATCAAGACAGCACAACTAACACTCAAAGCGTATTGCGGGTATAATGGGTTTGTGCCTGGAGAACATCCGAGATCACGCCATAATGCTGTGGAATTCACGTAGTCATAAATGCTGTGATCAAAAGATTGTACAGAAGTGACGTTGGCGAGCCAGGGATGTGTAAGAAAGGCCCGGTCCTGTATGCTAACGAAATAGTTCTGGAAAGCGGGGCATGCCTGAGATTGAGATAGAGAAAGACATTGCTGAGCAAGCGCTCTATACGAAAGCAACAACGCAGGAACAAGGACCAGGGAAAACAGATTGGAAGCAAACATGAATAAAAAAAATCAGCTTATAATAAGGAAGGGTATCTTGTCATTGCGCTGGTGGAGGAAAAGAGGGCTTGACGTTTTAGATGGAAAGGCCGCTTAAGAATATGATCCAGCAACTCCATCCTATTTTTTGTCAGGTCGAGCCTTTGTGTAGCAAGCAAGCCACAGCCTATTTTTAGCAATCTGGCGTCTCTATAAAGTATTGCATAACAAATTCACCTCGGGTGGAAATACTATGGATAAGGGAATTATGAAAATATTGCTTCCCTAGGATAATGGTTTCTTGCTTACCCAGATGATATGCACAGGGACAAGTTAAGCACTGTGGAAAGACAAGTCGTCAGATGTATGTGATCTAGAGGTATCGAACTTACCATGGCAATCTAAGTGTAGGTGGGACGATGAAATTCAGCTGGTTGAGCTTGGCCTTGCCAGACCGAGTTTGGAATAAGGGACTTGAAAATGAACATCCTGTGGGAATATTCTTTGGTAATAAGTGAAAAAGACGCAGAGCAGTTCAATAAGCAGTACTGGGTTCAACTCCACACTTGATGTCCGTCTACCAAGACATTATACAAATGAACCAATGCATACGCATTCATATACGCATCCATATAAAAAAGATATCAAAAAGGTAGTTCATCAGATACCGTACGTAGTCACAATTTTCAAGCATCACGGATGAATAAGTAGTAGATACCAGAAGTTATCATCAAATGAACCACTCGTTAATCTGTGTGATCCAGTTGTAAACCCGATCACTCAGCTTCGCTGAGTCGCTTGTATACGCGAAACAACAGAATTAAAATGACAAAATTTTTTTGAAACGCAGAATGATATATAGCAGCCATAGCTCAAAAGCCACAACAACTCTTTCAAGAAATTAGTTGAACGATCTGCCTCATGGACACGACAACCATGAACGGCTGTAACATCTCTGCTGTATTGACCAGTGCTGTTGTATTGAAGGGCCCCAGTTAAGCCAGTGGGGGCTTTGGGTAACAGAAGATTATGCTGTGGGCACAACATAATTTCTGGTATGCGCTGTTCTTTTTCAGGTTTCACTGGCGCCCGACTCTGAGCTTTCCACGGTTTTTTTTCTTCTCTTTCGTAACGACCATGGGCTGTTGTGGAAGTAAAGAGGAACATGATGAGGCAAGTTACAAACTGTCAGATAACTTGCCAATAACATCGCTTGTAGGAAGATCTTCAGGCATCACTATTAAACAATGACGAGCTTGCGAGTGATAGGTATATAGAATAATGCAACAACAGCACATCTGGTTGTTGGACTTGTGTTTACTCATGCCGGAAATTTTAGACGAATGAATTACCAGACTATTGAAACCTTTGACGTAAAGAAAGAACAAGAATTCTGGAATGAAGTGATTGACCGGGCAACCCAGTACGTTCCATATATGATAAGCTTGCCTAGTTCACTTTTCTGACTATTTGCTAGAAATTTGATCGATATATCATCCTCAAATGCGGATCCATTACAGAGCCAAGATATACAGGAACGTGTTGAGAAGTATCGCGATTTGCTGGAACAAATGGATACAGATAATCAACAGCGGCCTCCAGTACAACTATTGCAGAACAATCTTTCAGCGGTGGACGTCCTAATGACAGCAAAGCCATACGGCGGCATGAAGGAGGATGAAGTAGAATGGTTCTGTGAAGCTATGGATAGTATCCAAATTGCAATGCAGCAGATTGAAGTTCAACCTGTTGGAGATGTGGTTGTTCACTTGACAATGACCGAAAATTCTGTCATTCGAGCTTATTAACTCCATAAATTGTATTCCTTGATTTGTGGCATGCTTCATAACTTTATCAAGTCAACACGTGTACGTTCATGTAGTTTTGAACCGTCATCTATATTGGATTCTGATCTCTGTGACAATGGCTGTATCGCTAGATGCGCATATGTTCCGCCTGATTGTCGTTTCGATAGATATCCAGGGTTGATACACATCACGCCTTCGATCACCTAAACCTATGTTTAGCCATCGTTCATCATAGACTCAGTACTCACCCTTGTAAAATGTTTGAGCTGTGATGGCACTATCAGAATATCAGGGGCAAAAGGTATTTGAATGTCTGGCATTCTCTCGGCATCGATACTGTCACCAATAGCTGGAGGGAAAAGTGGGTAGAGACTGCAATGGCCATTGATAAGAAAGCACATTATAACAGATTCATTTACCTTTGCTGTTGTAACAGGTGCTGTGCTAGACGTGCCAAACGATCGGATTTTATCCGGCTTCTGTTAAGTTTGGTTAGATTTCCGTATACAGATTCCTTTGTGGCATACTTTGCAATTTCTTCGCAACTTAGACTGAATATCGCGTCAATATTACTGATAGTAAAAGCATTTCCATTGATTTCTATAGATGCAGGGTTGCTTAAAGATTCTATACCATCCGCGAGCAGAGAACGTTTGAGGGGTGGCTGTGGAAACATAGGATATTCATGGATAACATCATTGGCATGAGGCACCAGCAAGATGCGAGTGCTTGGGCTTTCCTTTGCCAAAGTTGCCAGACGTGCAATGACTTCTTCTTTAAAGATATCTTCTGGAGATGTGGTAACTGCTCCTGTCGCTATCATAGGATGTGTTTCTGATACGAAAGGGCCAAGCTATACGAAATCCTTAGTTCAATGACTATCTATAGACATGCTATACCAATAAGACAACGTCTGGTTTCTGTTTTATACAGGTCTTAATCAATTCCTCCAATGGTTGATATGATAAATCGTCATCCAATGTATATGGCCCGGCAGCAAGGATCATATCGGTAGCCGCTGACAATGTTCCATTAGCGCGTGGATCTTTTCCAGAAGCACTATAGGCTGCAGGCATTGGAGGCTTCGCAAAGTTAGAATGAAGATGGTAGTAATATAGTTACTTACCATCAGAAGCTTATCTACGACAAAAGATCTACCGGTGCTGTTAATTCCTTCTACAGCAATGATCTGGACAGAATCAGCTTTCGATCCCTAAATAACCGATATTTACCTGTCCAGGAAACAGTGTATATTTATCCAGCCGGGTCAGATCTAGTTTGACCCGTTTACCCATACCCAGCTGTCTAGATGTTTCCAGTAGCACAGATTTTTCGTTTAATTTCCCTTCGCTGGCATCGCAACAAATTCGGCCCACGGCAACGATAGAGCTCTGTAAACCAAGTTTTATAAGAAAACTCGCGTAAAATTGACACATACCTGACTTGAGCGAGTCGGATTATCAAACACACCACTTAAACAGTATGACTGATCTATTGCATTTGCAATATACTCGATTTGATCATCCAGCCCTGCCAGAACATATATAAGCAACAAGAAAACTTCTGTGACATAGTTCACCTTCTGACTTTTCCCTGATCTTCTCGAACATATACCGGTATTCTTTTATAGGGCTTTGGATCAAATTGACGTCCCCTCTTTGCTTGTTTCCAGGCGATGGATGTCGTAAAGGCAGGTGAGCGTTATATTGTTCGTCAACGGTGTTCGATAGCTTGCGCTGAGAGAAGTGGATCGAAGCTTGCGATCTACAATATCATAAATACTATATCCATGCACGAGAATTTGATACACATACTTTCGCTTGTGAGAAATCGAGGAACTAGTAGTTCCCGCCAAGTTTGGGATCGATGATGAAAATCCTGTGCTTGGCTGCATATTTCCCGTTAACTTTGCCATGCTCGAAACAAAGTCAGTAAAACAGACTGGTCAACTCAAGCAATCTGCGTTATCACTTACAAGTCGTCGAGATTGTTGTTGGAAGCGTCGATACTCATAGGGACATAGCTGGATAAGTTGAAGGTTGCTTCCTTTTTTATTCCTGTAGATTTTTCTTGTTGTAGCTTGAGCTCAAATTCTCGCTGTAGATTGCTCTTCATAAGTCGTACATTTTCGACGGTTGGCGTTGCCGGAATATTACTGTTCACGACGAATGCCTCCCATTTGAACTGAAGATCTTCTGGTGGCAGGTCGTAGAGCCTACACAAAGAAGCCACTGTGCGTATTCAGTGCTCTCTTCAAGTATGAGCGTGCTTAACCTTACATTCATCGAGAACTTCGCCGTGTGCGTCGTTGGTAAGGTTAAATCTCCGGATAAGCGCGTCGCGTAAAGACATTGAAGTGACAAAAGAAGCGTCCCGGGACGCGCTCCTTTCCTGTTCGCGATTTGAAAGTGGCTTCTCCGTGACTATTTTGTTCCCTAGGAGCTGCTTGATTTCTCTACCTTTTTTCTACGGGCAAATCGATCGATCGTCATGGATAACCGTTTAAGCATTGGTGGATGGCGTGCAGGTCCTTCTAATGGTTCTGTCTATACGGCTTCAGAATATGAGCCTTCCGAACTTGATCCTCAAGGTCAGCAATATAAGGAACAGTACATAAAATAGTGCTAAGACGTCGTTTTTAGACGAAGCTTGGGACGATTGGGAGAGTGATGAACAAAGAGATGCCGAATCGCAATGTTTGTTTTGTTCGCAGATATTTAGCTCGCCAGTCGAGACGTTTGGGCACTGTAAAGATACGCATGGATTTGATTTCCTGGACGTCAAACGATCCTTAAGTGGGTTAGGAACAAACTAGTATCCTTATTCTAATAACTTCTTTAGAATTGGACTTCTATCAAACAATCCGCATGATAAACTATATTCGAAATCAGGTGTGTGTTAAACCACGGCATTCAGTCTGTCTGACTTATAGGATATATGCATAGGCTCTCACACAACCAGATCTTGCTACAACAAAATCATTCACCATATCTGGAAGTGAACCATTCTTGGAAAACGATGAATTTTTGCAACCAGTATTGGAAAATGACGCTCTTTTATTTGCATTTGAGGAACTGGAGATTGCGGACGACATGGAGGAACCTGTCCGAGAGCAGATGATAAATGCTAAGCAAAGTAGGTTATAGTTGGCATATGGCTTTACTGTACTTACTGATAGTACTAGTTGACTTGTCAAATGTGCAACCAACGACGGATCTTGAACGACAGCTCCTCCAATTGCTGCAAACAAATCAAACACAAGTGAAAATACTTGAAGAACAGTTTAACGATTATAAGGCTATGGTTAAGAGGACATTTTTTGACAATATTGCCGACGACACTCGTAGGAAAGTAGGACAGGGAAATCATGCTGTGGAGACTGACCATTATATAGTGAAATTTCAGCTATGGGACCCGGCGATGAACCTAAAGGCTTAGTGGATGAAGGGAACTATTATTTCAATTCGTATGCATCAAATGGTTGGTATATGTTCCAGGTTAACGGAGATATTGAATTGGTATTTTATTAGATATCCATGAACAGATGTTGAAAGATAAGGCACGAACAGAGGCATACCGTGATTTTGTTTATGAGAATAAGGATGTCTTTAAGGACAAGGTAAGCAAAAGTACATTTGGAAAGAAAGTTTACTAAGGAAGATATCTAGATAGTCTTGGATGTCGGATGCGGTACTGGCATATTGTCCATGTTTGCTGCCAAAGCCGGAGCAAAGCAAGGTAAAAAAAAGAAAAGAAACTGACAAATGCGATTTTTATATTTACAATGACATTCAGTTTTTTCGGTCGATAATTCTGCTATTATCGAGAAGGCGAAATTGAACGTCAAGGAAAATGGATTAGATAACATTATCACGTACGCCCGTATTTTTTGTTTTCTGCGTTAGGTAACCCTTTTCATTTAGTCTTGTACGAGGCAAGGTGGAGGAGATTCAATTGCCAGTACCTCAAGTTGATATCATCATTTCAGAATGGATGGGCTATTTCCTGCTGTTTGAGGCCATGTTAGACTCTGTGCTGGTTGCGCGTGACAGATGGCTTGCACCAGATGGCATAAGTATGTTAAATGCCATTGTGATATCCTTGTTTTCTCAACATCTTCATAGTGGCACCAAGTCATACTCGTATTTTGATGGCAGCTTTGGACGATGAAGACCTCAAAAATGACCGTATTAATTTCTGGAATGACGTTTATGGCTTCAAAATGTCTGCTATGAAAGAACCTGTCATGAATGAAGCGTTGGTTGATTTTATCAAGCCAGCTTCTGTGATCACCAACATTGTGACGTTGAAGGATCTCTATCTTCAGGAGATCACTGTCAAAAAACTAGACTTTGTTACGCGATTTGCCCTAGAAGCAAAGAGGGATGGCACTATCCACGCTTTCGGTGGCTGGTTTGATACATGGTTCACACGGGATGGTCATCCGATCCCTGAACGTCAAGAGGCTCAACATGTTTCTGGTGAAACGTATTTGACCACGAGTCCATTTGGTGAAGACACACATTGGAAACAAACGTCATTTGTTTTGGATAACCCGATTCCGGTAAAACGGGGAACTAGAATCACCGGTATTTTTACATGCCACAAGGGACGGGACAACCCTCGCGAGTTAGAGTGTGAAATTGAATATTTCGTTGATGGATCGTCCGAAAGTATTGTTCAGAGCTTTACTTTGCAATCATAAAGTATCTTGTATATTATCATATCTGCATAAAACAACATTGCTACCATCAAAGTAACCCAGAACTGATCTACTTTGGTTACCATAGCGACGTTTTTCAATCACTCATATTATAACAGACTTTTTTTACGACTCGTCGTATCACAGAAGTCGGCGGAAGGGCATCTATGAAAATTCAAAAAGCGATACCAAGAGTACAGCAAAACTGTCGTTCTTTTTGTTCACCTGATGACTTCTTACGGTACTTTGAACGCCGAGCCATCAGCACTTGAAGATCAGCAGTGCCCAACTATACCTGCATGGCGCGAACGCCTTGGTCAATTCCTGGAGAACAAGAAACTCCATATCGCTATTTTGGGTCTCACTCTGATTGATACCGCATGTGCGATGGTTCAGATTCTTTATACCTTTTTCCATGAATGTAAAACCACTGCACCTGTTCTAGATATATACGGCAGAGCGAGCCATGGCTGGTTCATTGCTTTCGAAACGGCTGAAGTCGTTGCCGTAGTGATAACGTCTCTCTTTTTGCTTGAATTGGTCTTGTGTCTGATAGCATTCGGACCTAAATATTGGTTGCCTGGGTGGGAACACTGGAAACTTCACGTCTTTGATTTGATCGGTATATTGCATATTACGCGTTCAAGAAATGGTAGCTGAACTACTTCTTAGTGGTTGTAACTACGTTCAGTCTGGAGGTTCTATTACGTGGCAAAGAGCGGGAAGTTGTAGGGTACGTCTACTAAGGCTAGTCGAAACTATATTTATCTGGTTTTTCTTTCTTTCTTTTTGCAGACTTCTGATAATTCTTCGTCTCTGGCGTGTTGTGAAGATTATAGATGCAGTAGCCATGGGTATGAGTTACCAAAACGAACAAGCACATCTGCATCTTGAGGAGGAACTGGCCAAAATAAGAGCTGCCTACAGTGCCTTGGAAAAGGAATTCAACAAAGAACATCGATTACGCGTGGAGTTGCAAGAAAGATTAGAATCGCAGTAGTCTTGTTTCCATGATCTACACGGAATAAAAGTGAAAATCTACATAACTATTAACGTCTGGAAGTTGAAGGCGACCATTCGCCAGGTTGAAAAGAGTCTCCTTGTCCTTTAGGCTGAGATGCCTTTGGCTGTTTCCCTTCATCGTCTAGATCGTCAAATAAATGATATAGACACAATATCAAGCGATTTCCTTTACCCTCTTTAACTTCGGCCAATTGAGGCATCTCCTCGTGGACTTTTTGTTGTGCTAATTCCAATTTTCGCTATGCAATATATTTTTTCAGCACATAGTTCAAGATGGTTGGCTTTCGTTTTACCTGCTGCCATTCTATATCTAGCCGGTGCGCTCGTTCTTGTATTAATGCTTTCCGTCTTTCATCGGCTATTAAATCTTGAATTGTAGGAGCCTCAAACCGAGTATGTCGCAACCACGACTGCCACTGTACTGTATGCTTGATTAAAAGAAATTAATCGCTCTTATTCCATACCTGGTATCTGTTCCTGACGGAAAGTGGCGTAATCAGGCTCTTCTTTCATTTCTACCCAACGTTTTTCGCGACCCCCTGATACCCAATTTGTTCATCAGATATCGATGAGAGATCGAATCTGAAGACTTACCGAGAGGGTTTGGCATTTCCCAGTATTCATTACCGTCCAAATCTATGCCAACTAGAACATGTTTCTTCCATGGAAAACGACTAGCTTTGTATCCTTGAGTTAGACGCTTTAATAAGGATGTTGTGGGCCGCTGCATGTTTGTGAATGGTCAGTGGCTCTGTACAGAATCCAGTGGCTTCGAGTATGGCCTCTCGCCATATTTTTTCATTTGCACGGTACGGAGATTCAAATTTGGACCTGGAAAGATATCCATCTGATTGTGCTCAATGGATGTCTGTGAAATATACCCTTTTTATTTGATACTTATTTACAATGTTCTAATTGTTTATGAATTAATAAAATATACACATATACGATGCATCATAGTAGGTATAACATCAACACTAAATGAACTCGTCCTTTAGGACCCATACACCTTTTCCTTGAGCATTCTTTTCGAACCTTGCGATGGCTTGTAGCATCTTGCGGAAAACAGCTACTTGTTCTTTGCTGACATTCATATTCAATACGTTCATTATATCGTTACTAGATGCGCTTCCACTATTTTGAGAGAGATAGTCTCGGATTTTTGCTATTAGATGTTCTTGTGCGTTGCTGTCTAACACATTTGGCAAAGCTACAAGCAAAATGAGCTGATTTCCATTATTGATCAACGTCCAGCATACCTGTTCCTACTTTCGACATTTCCATAGCATTGCTATCCAACGCTTTTCTTTCGCGCATTTGTGCCAGTAGCATACTTGATCCAATCGCAGGTGCAGTGCTGTGGGTCGATTCTTTAAACCCGGATAGGGCACCAGATCCGAATCGAGGCGAGTTTGGTGACGATGATCCGGACAAAGTAGGCCTTTGTCCTGACGGAAGACTAGGGTTCAATGTCTGACCAAAGCGTGGAGGAGTTGATTGTGGTCGTTGCTCCAGGAAACGCACTGGAGCTCCAGCAGATCCTACATTTTTACACGTCGAGCTTTGGTCCAGCCTTTCCTTAAGTTTAGTTTCCTTACCAGAACGACCTGTCCAAGTAGGCACATTAATTCCGACCGCTCGTCGCTGTCTTCTTGATTCTTTTAATGCCGCAGCGGCACGTTCTGCTATAATTGTGGCTAGCATACATATTATATTAGACAATGTTGATCGTACCAATCGACTAACCTTCTCGTTCAACAAACACAGTATCCTGCGACGCAGAATCTACAATCTGATCGTGTAAAAGGGCACTCTGTATGCCAGCCATTTCAAATAAACTTTTCAAGATGTTATCTTCTCCGTTTGATTGGACGCTTTCTCCCAAGCTTTTGTTTGCATGATCAGCATCGTCTTCCATTTTGCTGCGTAAAATTTGGTTAACTTTTCGGCGCAGCATATCATTCAAACCACTCACAAATTTTCAACGTAACCAACACCGTTAAGGTTTGACAATTCCTTTTCTTCAATATCCTCTCTACGTTTCGTTCTCTTTTTCTCTTGACGTTGTTTGCGTGTAACGGTATCCTCGTATTTTATTTCGGTTCCTTCAAATAGTTGTGCTGTCTCTGGTTCAGTCGCATTTTCAGAACCCAGCGTAAACAAAGACCTTAAATTGGTTGCCTATATTTGACAAGGCATTAGACTATACGCATAATATACGTTAATCACGGAATCTCACATCAAAGAATCGCCTCTGTTTGGGATCCTTAAGGATCTTGTTCGTTAAGAACTGCTTATAGATTTGGCGATGATATATCTTTTCTTCGATGGTGCCGGTGGTCATCAGGCGATAGATGGTCACATCTCTCGTTTGTCCCAGCCTCCATGCTCTTTCTCTCGCTTGCATGTCCGTAGAAGGGTTCTAAGATTATATTAGTTTCGATTCAATTCTTTGTTCGATATACTTTACCCAGTCAGGATCATACAAAATTACTCGGTCAGCTCCTGTGAGGTTGAGACCGAGCCCACCGACCTTCGTCGTCAGCAGGAAGACATAAACTTCATTCTTCAAATTAAACTCATTTACGAGACTCATACGATGATGCACAGGCGTGGTCCCATCCATCCGTAGGTAAGTATATCTAAGGTTTTTGACCATTTTCTCTAGGATATCCAACATTTGACGTGTTTGACTGAAAAGGAGCACACGGTGTCTTTGCTTCTTCCATAGATTTAGCAAAGCACGTACAACCACCATTTTACCGCTCTTTTCCGGGTCCCCATACTCAGGGTCCTGCAAATTCAAACTTTGCTAAGCATTTTACACAATATGAGCCTCACATTTACCGAAGGATTAGCCGCTACATTGAAGATGTCCGGATGGTTGCATATTTTGCGTACAATATCAATGCCATATAAAACTTGTCTGCGTCGCTCAAGAATAGCGTCCATTTCTTTGGATTGAATGAATTGAAGATATATTTGTCGTTGCGACTTTGTCAATTTGCAGAATAAAACCTTTTCATATAAAGGTTAGCTAACTTTTGTAATACGGTTTACTTACCTGTTCACTTTTTTTGGGTAAATCTGCTGCAACATCCACTTTCATCCTTCTTAACAGATAAGGATTAATCAAGTCTCTCAGCATACATGCACATTTATATGCAGTCTGCACTTGAACATTGGTGGCATTTGCATAACCACCGATACTAATGGGTACAGAAAACTGCGTCTGAAACACTGGCAAGGTCTAGGAAAAGCATTTGCTTACAAAGTTCTTTGAGTTTTCCATTACTTACACCCAGTCTTCCCGGGAAAATGAAATCGAAGAGAGACCATAGCTCTTTCAAGTTATTTTGAATTGGAGTGCCTGAAAGAATGATTCTATGCGGTGTCTACTCAATCCTGTTACCTCAACACAGAAATGGTGAGTCAGAAAGATGTACCTTTAATCGTTTGCATGCTAACGTAGTTTCGGAATCAGGGTTTCGTATTTTGTGACCCTCGTCAAGTACGACATATCCCCACTGATGCTTCAAAAGTAGCTCTCGGTAGGTTTGTACACCACTGTAAGTTGTGATCAATATACCGCCTAGTAACAAACTTTAACTCATAGGAAACAAAAAACTAATGAAACAGACCTTCCCTCATAAATCGGTTGACTACAGCTGCAGCGTTTTTTCCCGTCTTGGTCTTTAGAAGGTTTGATTTGACTCGACTTCTCTGAAGTCTTTTACGAGATCCTCGACGATCTGGCTCGTACTCCTCGTTTTCATCTTCATCACATAAATCCATTTCACTTAATGCCAACATATCATTGTTGTTGCTCGCAGTCCTGATTCCACATCCACTAGAGTGTAAAATAGCGACCTTGAGGGGAGGCCACCATTGATGAAATTCTTGAACCCATTGCTTCATGACGGTTGCCGGACAAACCACTAATGTTGGCTTCTCAGGGCCTAATATTTTAGAATAGTATAACCCGGCTAGGAATGCAGTCATCTGAACCGTCTTTCCCAAGCCCTTATAATAAAGATATTGTTAACTGCTTCTTTGCTGTTTTGCATTTATTCACCATTTCATCTCCAATAATTCCTCCTACTTTCTGGCAATGTAGTTCCCATAGCCATTGAACGCCTAGCAAAACGCTTTGTTAATAAACTACATGGCCAATTTAAAGCAGCTTAACACATACATGTCTTTTGATAATCAAACAGATCTTTCCATAACTCCCCGGGCACTCGCATCCCTCCTTCAAACTGCGCATCCACATAAGCGGGGTTCGGTTCGTATAATTCTAAAGAAGGATCGAATTCATGCTGCTCTTCTAGCTTGCTTTCAATCTCGTGCAATTCCAGTTTTTCCGCAGCAGGCTGTGTAATAGATAGATGTTAACAAAATGACATTAAGGTAATCATAAGCCGTACATTGTCCATCCGATATCGCATAATTCTCCTATTATGCACCCAATCGTCGAGCCTTTTCTAAAAGGTCAAGCCAACCGTTAATAATCCTAACTAAGAGCGTTTCTCTTCGCTTACGCAATAATTGGCTTCATTTCCATCGTCCTCGAACATTTTTTCCAAACTTTGCAAGGTTTTGCCCCTTATTTCTAATTCATCTTCGCTGGCTGATTCTGATACAGTTGAAATACTTTCGTTCTCATCATCCTCTGCTTCAGACATTTCGTACTCATCATCCGATCTTTCTTTGCGTTTAGTAACGCTTGATATTGGAGTTCGCCGTTTTCTTTCAACGATTTCTTCGGCTGTACTTGTATGTGTTGTAAGGTTGCTATGATCTTCCAGGTAATTGCGTAATAGAGTGTCAGATCCAGGTAACGTTGCACCTGCATTATCTCAATCAATTTAAGCTTTTTATGCAAAAATAAGTGTTATTACCAGATGAACTTGACATAGGAATTTTTTCGAGGTGCGACACTTTGGAGAACGGAGTGATCTTACCGGTCCGGATAAGATACTCTCGATACGATTCATCCTCCTGCTTTTCAGTATTTTTCGAATCTAACAGCTATTGAGTCAGTTGAGTCGTTCTTAAAAAAGAGAAGCTGCCTATTACTCGTTACAGAGACTGATTTAGTTCTGGCCATTTCACGATCTTTCATTCGTTTCGTGATTTCCTCTTTATCTTTATTAGCATTACTTAACCGCGCAGCCTAATGCGACCGTAAACAAGATATAAAATGAATACTAGACGAGACGCTCGTAAGTATTACCTGCTCATTAACTTTTAGTAATAATTGATCTCTGTCCTTTATCGCTTGATCTTTCAATTTCGATTTCAACGCCGTCAATTGCTTCTGAGTCTCCCTTTTACCATATCGTCAGTTCACGTTATACAAAGAAGGTGGTTACTAACTCTATCACTTTGTTCGTCTTCTCGAGGCGTTTTCTATCTAGCGCATCGTCACGTTCTGATATTGCATGGTCGACCTGAAGAATAGTTTGTATTCAACTGCTATTTATATATATATTTGGCTTTCTGATATACCTGGACCATAATTTTACGTTCCAGAGAGGTCTGATCGACTAAACCCACACCAAGGTGTTGTAATTCTTGGCTAACCTCTCCAATATCGTTTGCCGGAACATTGTCGCAGCTGTCTTTCATAAAGCTATGAGAATCAGAAGGATCCATGCCAGTTCCTTCCTCTTCAGAAAAAAGCATTTCGTCGGATAGCGATGAACATGACATATCATCGCAACTGTCAGCCATCGTATTGTTTAAGAGAGGAAATTCTGATCGGGTGAATGTCGAAAACCGCAGCAAATATTCGGGAAGTTGCATTGTTTGTGACTATGGTTTCGTTGCTTCCGATATGCCCTGTGCAACTCTGCTTAAGGAATCACCAGTCATTTACTCTAGAGCCTTCCTTGAAAACCCATAGCATGAAGCAATTGAATGAGAATGATCACCTTGCCATGTTCTTGGGCGCCTTCTCAGTATCCTACTCCCAAAGTTTGTCAGTTGCTTAACTGAATTATCTCCTTATTGTAAGAATTAAGACATTTAACGTGAAATGCAGGATGCATCAACTTAGCGCTAACGTTAGGTATCCCTTCCTCCAAAATAAAATCTTTTTATCCCATCTTTAGCATGAATCAAATAATATACAGCCATCCAGTGTTCCATTCAAATTCTGTCACCTATGGCTTGGGTTTTCGACATTTTATACGTTGTTTATAGATTATTCTTGAGACAACCGCTAAATCTACCGGTTTGTTTTCTTACAACTTTACATAGCATACTTCTCTAGAGAGTCTTGTCAAAGATAGCATTAAGGGAGGCCCAGACGGTCTTGGGGGACTGGGCAGCGTCAACGCCGTACCAGATACCCTTCTTCTTGTAGTACTCAACAACTGGTCCAGTCTGATTGTGGAATTGATCCAATCGCTTCTTCAAAGTCTCTTCATTGTCATCAGAACGTTGGATGAGAGGCTCGCCAGTAACGTCATCCTTCATAGGAACCTTAGGAGGACTAAAAGAGGTTTCGATTAGTGATACTGTCTTTATCACACACGCTTTTCGCTTACTTGAATTCCTTATGATAAGATCGACCCGATGCAGGATGGATCAAGCGTCCAGTAATGCGAGAGACCAAAAGGTTATCATCGATGACCAATTCGACAACAGAGTTCAAAGGCTTCTTTCTCTTCTCTAGCATCTCATCGAGTTTCTCTGCTTGAACAACGGTACGGGGGAAACCATCCAAAATGAAGCTGTGGAGATAAAATATTAGATAAGCCGATACGGGTCAGATTTTGTGCTACGGTGTTCCTCATTTAAGCGTTTATAATCATCAACCCAAATTATTCACGTGGAAGCCGCCGATTATCACACTTTCAAGAACTAAACAACGCGTCGAAACCTACCCGTTCTTACATTCGGCATTCTTGTCCAGGTTCTCTTCAATCATACCAACGACGATCTCGTCCGACACAAGACCTCCAGCATCCATGACCTTCTTGGCCTCCAATCCAAGAGGGGTCTTAGCTGCCACCGCTGCACGGAGCATATCACCAGTGGCCAAGTGACAGGCACAGAACTTTTCCTTGATAGCAGGAGCCTGCGTACCCTTACCAGCACCAGGAGGACCCATAATGACCATACGGAGTTGCTCCTTGGGCAAGCCTTGAGCGACCTTCTTCTCCAAAGCTTCGAACTTTTCGTGAAGAGACTGAATGTTCTTCTTAATTTCCTCAAGGACAGCAGATTGTTTGTCAGCCATGGTGATAGAGATCTACGCGAACGAAAAAAAAAGAACAGGGGGAGCGCAGTGTTTTTTGAATGGGAAAAATCAAAGTCACTTTCTGCATCTGCTCGGTATGTCATCTCCAGCACTGAGTTTCATTGGACAAGATTCCCCAAAAAGGTGATGACCCTTCGGGCAAATCATTTTGCTTCTTCGGCAGAAAGTTGCAGTGCGCTGAAATTTCCGTTACCTAAACGATCTTTTATTTGTTAACAAGTAGTACAAACGCTAATGCTTATAGTGTATGAGTATGTGTTGTTCTAATAGACGATGCCATTCAGTCGCATGTGCAGCTTGGTCAAGGATATACGACACCTCTCCTTGCACCATCCGTCCGGTTTAAGCTACTCTCCGCTTTGACGAAAAGAAAAGCTATCATGGCACTTATAAGACAAAGCGTACTTCCAGTTATGGAAAGAAACATTTATTGCAAACAAGCTATTGGACATACAGTTGTGGATAGCTGAAGTCTTTAGAGGTTTTATACTAATGAGAATAAATTCACTTAAGCAAATATCGGATCCTCCTTTAAAATAATAAAATCTATGATGTGCTAGAAATCAAAATTGCCTTGTGGAAAAAAAAAAAAAAAAAGAGAGAGAGAGAGATGTGTCAATTTAGTTTGTGTTCTAACAGAAATATGCTGATCTGAGCTACGTTAATATATGTCAATACTTTAGAAATAATGAAAGGAACGTTTCACAATGTTCACTTGTAGATGAGGACTGTACTTTATTTCCAAAAACTAAAGTCGCATCTAGCAAATTCACTTGCCGCATTGTTGACACTAAGCTTGACGCTAACAAATCACTTTAGCTGTGGTGCCATAAGAGTTTCGAATTGACCAATTTTACAAACCTGCAAAAAACTGACGGCGCCATACCCAGCTTTCGGTCAAGCGAATGCCATATGCATATATAAATTTCAGTCGGTGAGTACTAGAAGGAAAATAACAATAGTATTCAATAACACTTACTAAATATCGGGCGTAAAAGCCCTATCCACTTGACTCGTGGATCCTTTTCTGCTGTTTGGCTTGCTGCCTCTTAGATCGCCTTAAAGGACCTCGGGACGATTCTGATCTTTCTTCTTCTCGTCGGCCAATTCGTCTGCGAAACCTGGGTGGTTTCAACCAAATCTCGGTTTGGCTGGCTCTTCTCCGGCGTCGTGCAGCTGGGGTCGTCACCACCACTTCTTGGATAGGGTGTCGCCGAGGCTGACAATCCCAGGCATCTCCGTCACCTCTCGACCACTAGCTCTCTGTTGATGCTCTGCACGACTAGTCGTCAACTTCGCCTCCTCTTCGCTAGCCGCTTCCAGACGCCTTGATGGACGGATGGAGCAACAAGGACGCTGCTGAAATCGTAGCATGTATCGTGCAATGGTAGCCTGGTTGTCTGCTGCAGTACCATCCCGGTGGAACGTACAATCACAGTTCGCACACTGAACTACGCGCAAGCACTTTCTAACAGCCATCGTTTTGCAATCGAGATCTATCTTGTACCGTTGCCGTAGGAGGTCGTCGCAAAAAGTCGACACGTTGATCTTGACCTTCCTTGGAACAGCGACAGCATACCTTCATTATAAGATATTCATCGACTCAAGTGCATACATCAGCATGTTGTCTGTCCTTGTTTCGATAGTTCCGGATGATCTTCCGGTACAAAGCATTGGCAGTCTTGTGATTCATAGGCGCCAAAGCCCTTCTTATTGACTTTCGACTCATCACGTCTAAGCCAAAAGCATAGACAAGACGAGGCTCATCAACATGTCTTCGATTGTTATCCATCTCGTGATTCATATCGAAAGTACGCCTAGCTTAATTCGTGATGAGGTAGCAAGCCTTGTCAAGACATAATCTCTGAGATATCGCATTGTCCCAGGTTCCGCGACGGACAGATTGGTTGGAGTAAAACTTCCATAACCGAAGACCATTGTCGTTTGTCTTGATTGTCGCAGGTACTCCCGATATATGTCATAAGTGCCTCATGGCGATCCTTCACTTAAAGCAGCCTCGATATTGTCAATGTTTTTGGCAGCCTTGCAAGCTTCTAGCCAGTCGCAGTTTGGAATAGTTCCGCCATACAGATGACCTCGCTTGATAGTGGGCTGGGAACCGTATAGTTCAGACTGCCTCGGTCGGAACACACTTGCAGCAGCACATACTTCTCCAAAGTCCAGACCAACCACACCATCGTAATGCTAGAGATAATCGTACTGATCCCCAAATGAGCCGGCATGCCATGTATCGTTCAACGTCTCTCTTGTTGTTCGCCTGGGCTCCGTCAAATATCTGCATGTAGTATTTCCACAACGTGATCTGAGCCAATCATTGTATATGCAATATAGGCGAACACCATCGGTGCGTAAGACACGACGTCGAGAGAAACGAAGCTTGTTTTCATTGCCCAGTATCCGTTGCTTCAACCATCGCATGTAATGCCGATCTAGGATATAAACCTCCGTCTCTTGTAATGGTAGCTTGCCGACGGATGTCAAAGAGTGCGCTGAATGGATCTCTGCTCTTGATGCCCTGGAGTCTTACACATGCATTTTGTAGATTGTCTCTCTCTGTAATTGAAATATAAGTGAATTTGCTCAACTACATACAACTGATAACTTTTGCATACCTCTTGTCAATTCAGCAATCCTTTGATCATTGGGACCGGCTGTTAATTCTTGTTCCAATTGCTGAATGATAGGACGAGAGAAATGCTCAATGCGAGTGAGCAAAGTTGTCGTAAAGGAAAGATTGAAAGGGATAGCAATTGGATGATGTGCTTGGAGAGGACATAAAACGAAAGATTGGGAATTGCCTTCTCGCCTTTCCAGGAAATAGACCATAAACGGGATCAATCTTGCAGCCTTTGCCTTGGGAAGTTTGCCTCCATAAGTTCGGTGGAGCACATCATCCTCGTCATCTTCATCACCGTTCCCTTCATCATTGTTATCACCGTTTTTTCCTTGTCTCCCATTCTCACCAAGACATTCGGACAGATTGACCTCAGACACTCGAATGCCTTTTACTTGGAGATTGCGCTCAGCGGTGATGAAATCTTCAATCTGGGTATGAACATCGTTTGCTAAACCAGCGAGGATGTCGCCGGTTGCTTGATGTTCTTCCTCTTGATCTTGTTCATGTTCTTCAAGATCTTCCTTATCGGCACCAGTTTCGATAATGTCGACTGACATGTCCCAGATTCGTTGAATAAGGCAGCGATAAGCTTGTCCCTGTTTCTTGGCCATCCTGGGGGCACCGTTGCATGGTTTTCAACTTCAAGTCGGCACCTGTCTCCATCAAATACTTCAATGGAGTTCTTGTATTGATTCACCATGTTGGTCACAAACTTGTTGACTCGTTCAAGGATATTAACTTTGGCGATGTATTGGAACCTCGGCTGTCGTTCTTGAGCACCTACATGCTGAATTCACATTATAAACATAATTGATAATGTCTTGAATGAACTCATCAAATCTTCCTTGATCTGGAGCAGGCCAACCAACTAGTACTAGAGCCACTTGTTTCAGTCGCGGTCGAAGACGAGCTCAGTAACGGATGTTGAAGTTGTAAACGATGTTTTTCCGAAAATCAACAATGGCACCATTGGCAATCTCGGTCATCATTTCTCCCATGTACATCGGAGTTGGTGCTATGCACATCTCGGCCAAACAGTCTTGATACCATAACTTCCGTGCTTTCAAAAGAACGTTTCGCTCCAGCGGTGTCTTAATCATTCTTGATAGATAAAAGAAAGCTGTATCGGTCGTGAAGGCTTTGAAGAGGTTTGTTCGGTCGTCATTATTCCCAAGGAGCTGGCCGTCATAGTGCAAAAGATCTGACTGTGGTACATAATCAGCTTCGCTAGCTGTCTGGCGTGTGGCAAGACTAGGTTCACTTTTCCCATCGTGTGATAGTTTGTTGCGCAATAAAAGATGTGTCGCCATGGGGCCTGAGCCGTGCGCTTACCGTTCCGGAAGAAGAGTTCATAGAAGCTCAGCATTGCATCGTTGTCCAAGTTGTATACTTCGCGTATGGCAACGCTGGAAATACGGTAACCAACGTAACGGAAACAAGACATATCATCGACGACCTTGTCCATAACCTTTCCGATGAGTGACGCTTCCTCTATACCTTCCTGATCTGACCTGTTTCTTCTTCGCGCTCGCTCAACGGCAGCTGCGAGTACAGATGAATAAAGACCAGCATCCGCACTAGCAACGTATCTGGAACTTTGATAAAACGTAATATGTTGGCCGGCGTGCTCCTTGGTGTAAGTAATCTTTTCCGGTAAGGAGCCCCTGATATCACCACTTGAGGCGTGCCTGATAAACTGTGCCTGCCGTTTCGACGGTCCCGCACGACCCTTCTTAGCGGGTCTGGTCTGCTTTTTACCCTCTTTTGGAGCATGCGGTCCGATGTCTTTCTCTTCGATCACACCTTCGCTAAGTTCGGGTGCTGGCTCGAGCAATCTGTATCGGCTTCCATAATCGGGACGCTGGTTGTGTCGCGCCGTAGGTGTCCTTGCTACAGCCGAACTGGCGAGACTTTCAATAATGTTGGTATCGGCGTTTCGTCAACGGATGTCGCCGTAATGAATAAGGCGCTGATCAGAATGTACTCTAGAAACTTTTGGCCTGCAAAACTGATGGAGCGCACCTTTGAATCCGTGCATTTCAAAGTCTGACACAGGAGCGCAGCTATTGTTCATCAAGGTCTGCAGCAAAGTGTCCGCTTCATCAGCTTGTGGAACTTATTCTACTACTGTCTTGATCCTTTTGGATGATTTGCCTCGTAGATTTTTGGCATAATCATTTCCACAGCTGGTTGCCAAGACGACAAAGCGGGTTTGAGCCTACATTGCAATTTATTAATAAATGTAGTCTTGAGTACCAGCACATTATATACTTACATTGATAACTTCTTCGTCTGTGATCGCAGCTTGCAGCCCCATGAAAGCCGTTAGAAGACCTCGCTTGGTTGATACTGTCCTGTTGTATCGTTGGGGCCCGTATCACCAGTTCATCTTGGTTATCTGCTAGAAAGCATAGATATTATGGATTAGCATATACGTATTGGAGGAAGAGGGTAGACTTATTCACTTAACGGAACGTCCAGAGCACCTTGATAGACGAATAGGTCGTCATCTCCGAGCGAGTCGCATAAATAGACGATTTCCGGGTCAGTCTCAAATGGAACCCTCGTGAATGAATACTCTGGCTGGCTCGTTGGCGAAATTGCGATCATAAGTCCGGTTATGTTGTCTTGCGTTTGGCTCATGAATGATCGCGCCTTTGATCACTGGAGCAAAGCTGGCCCATTGCTTGGCGTACTTTCTCCGGAGATGCTCCCTTGCTGCAATGTATGGTTCGCGGGACTCTCTGGTTTATCTTCGTGCCTTCCTACAAGTCAGGTTTTTCTTGGCTTGTCTTGCGGTGTAGGTAGCGCTCTTGGCTGACAGTTGTTTGCCATCGAAGATCAGACAGATCTTTGGGGCTCTGCTTCTGTCGGCAAACGCGTGAAAGTTCGTTTATTGCACGCTCGACGAAGCGTCTGGCAACCTCAGTGCACTGATCTTGCTGCTCTTCTCGTCGTTGTCGATCTTCATTGGCGTTCAGGAAATCCACTGCAAAGACTTGAAGGAGTCAGGAAAAGTCGCAGCAAAAATCGACATAAAGGATCCGGACCTTTTATTATCGCAGAATGGTCGGATACGTTCCTTGTGGTCCTCGCTCCCTCCTAGCGCAGATATGCATGGAGTCCTTTTATATTGATGGTGCCACAAAAAATTGAACTGCAATACCTCTAATATGAAGATTTGTTGCGAGATACCTACGACTTTTCTTTGTCCTGAATGAGATTTTTCTGCGCTCTTTCTAGCCAGGCTATCAGTATCCGTATGAAACATGCAGTGTTTGACTATGATGCTTACTAGTGTAAAAGAAGAATATAAATGATAAATTTTGTAAATGCCTATACTAGGGCTTGAAATGGGCGGGCCTTAACCGGGCGGGTCATAACTGGGCCGGGTCAAGATATTGACCCATGGCCCGCTGGACTGGGCTAAGATCTTAACTTGGAGCCCGGCACACTAGGCCTATCACACTAAGATAGGCCCACTGAGGCCCGCCAGGCATCTGGCCGGGCCGGGTCAAATTCCGAGCCCTAGCTTATTAACAGAACAACTGTAAGTGATGAGTTAATCCATCCGATCAGAATGAACTAGCAGAGAAAAAAGATAGAGTGAAATAGATAAGTAACTTTTGTATAGAATGAAAAAATTCGACAAAAGTAAATATCAAGTGGAAAAGAAGTGTATATGTCTGTTTGACACAGCTGCTCCCTTTTATTCATTGTTGTCAGAGTTTGTCAGACACTAAGTCACACGTTGTCAGTCATATGCTGCTTTCTTTGTCTACACTTCGAAAAATCTGTAAATAAAGGCTTTTATTATATTTATTCCATATCCAACATTTCATTACAAAACTTCGGTCGCAGAGGATGTTAGGTTTACCTCCTTTTACAGGTCATCTCTATAAGATTTCTTTTGTAGGCTTTTGGAGTAGAAAAAGGCTGGAGCCTAAATAAAAAAAAAGTTCTAAAAGGAGTCTCTCTCTGTTTGCTATATATATATATAATGATCATTATCAACAACATCTATCGCGACTGATTATTCTTTGTTAAAAGGAAAAGTTGACTGTAATAACTACAGTTTATCTATTTCAAAGAAAATAAAAGAATATATACAATATAATTACACTATGAGTCTCCGGATTTTGACTGGAAATATTAAAGACGTCTTCGCAGTACTGGAGACCTCCAAGATACTGTACAGCGCCTTAGAGCGTGATAGTTGAACAGAAATTTATAAACAATGCAGTAAGAAGACTGAAATCCCTGCTTTTTTTTGTCGATCGGTAAGAATGATTCCGATAATGCTTTGATGCGAATCATTTTCACTCATGCTGTACTTTAGTAAGTGCTTTTGTACCGGTGCACAATAATAACGCTTTTTCTTACGGAAATCTTTATAAGACCTGGGAAATGGAATAGTACAATGTGACAAAAGACGATGTAGATATGAGAGTGTAGAAGCATGTTTTCTTGCTCGTTATCTGTCCATGAGTAGATAGCGATAATTGTGACCCCTTTGTCCACCATTGACCAATATCAGTCCAGCCACGTCTACCGCGTTGCGTAGTATTCACTGAAAATTTCGCATCATCTTCATCATTTCTCCCATATCGGGCATGCCTCCTCTTCCCATACCCGGGAAACCTCCTCCGCCAAACATATTTCCCATCTGTTTTGCCATATTTTGCAAACCCTGCATACCACCCATCTGCTGTAACATTTGCGGTGGCACCATCTTTGCCATTTGTTGCTGCATCTTCGCCATCTGTGCCATTTGATTTGGATTGGCTTTTCGTGGGTCCTTTGGCATATTCTGGAGCAAACCACCCTTGCCTCCCATGGTCTTCACCATGTCTGCAAATCTTCGATATTGAGATAAAATTTCCTCGACCTCATGTACAGAGGTACCAGAGCCTCGTGCAACACGAATCAATCGTGATCTCTCTTTCTCAAAGGCTTTACCATCACCGTCCAATTCTAGTTGATACACTAGGATCAATGACAATAGTTCACTCAAGCTTACACTTACCTTGATCCGTCATACTATCCATGATGCACATCATCCGTTTAATGCGTTTGCTTCCTTCTTCCTCCGATCCTGACATCAGATCTGCTGGCATGCCAGGTATACTTCCCATAAGCTATATACTCTGGTCAGACATCCCATGTACGGAGATCAATCTGCATTACCTTTGATAGAGGGCCCATTTTTGATATCTGTTGGAACTGCTCATACATATCACGAAGAGAATACTGTCCTATTCACACTGTTCACTTACACATGAGCTCTCTGCATCACGTGTTACCTTTTTCAATATTCTTCATCAAATTCTTGTTCTGGTCAAGCTTCATATCTTGCACCTTCTCTACCAGGTCGCTCATGTCTCCCATACCCATCATTTTCCGAATGAATGGCTTTGGTTCGAATCTGTCGAGATCGTGGAGATGTTCTCCGGTACCAATGAAGATGATCGGACTGTGCGTTGCTGCAACACTTTACTCCTCGATGAGATACGTAGAAGACACAACGCATTACTTACGCAGAGATTGCGCCACCACCCTTTGCATGACCATCCATTTTGGTCATGATAATAGAACCAAAGTTAGCAGCTTCCTTAAACGCTTTAGCTTGTCCTTCAGCCGCTTGACCAATGGTACCGTCCATCACAAACACAGTTGAATCAGGTTGCTAGTTTTCAATTGTGTGAGAGAGATCGCATTTCCGTTGAAAAGTAGTAGCATACCACTGCAGCGGATATCTGTTTCATTTCTTCGAATAATTCTGATTCCTGTTTATGACGACCTGATGTGTCCACAATGATAATCTCAAATTTTTCTCCCTTAAATTTCTCCACGCCCTCTTTTGCAATCTGCACAGGGTCAGTTTCGGAATAGCTAAAAAATAAAGTGTTGGTTCTTTGTTTTCCTGACTATATGGTCTGTCACACCTGCCATAATATGGAATCTTGGCTTTTGTCGCGTTCTGTTTCAACTGATCAAAAGCACCAGCGCGAAATGTATCCGCACAAACCAATGCCGTTTTCCACCCCTTGCGCTGGTAATGTGCCGCTAACTTTGTACAGGTTGTGGTTTTACCAGCACCCTGCAAACCGACCATCATGAAAATGTTTGGCTTATTCTTCACAGGTCTGTATGGTTCTGCGCCTGGATCAACCAATTGATATAGTTCGTCCATAACAACCTATACAAACAGATGAGTCACGTATCGATTGCAAAAGTAAAATGTAACCTTCTGGATCACTCGTTTCTTGTTAACGCCACCAGCTAACTCATCAAGATTGACGTTTTTCTTGACATTACTTCGTAGTCTTTGCACCAGCATTACGTTGACGTCTGCAACTAGTAATGCAGAGCATATTTCCTTCAATAGTGCTTCAAGTACCTGTGTAAAAAAAAACAAACGAATGAGGACAGAGTTCTGGTAGTGACATAAACAATCCGGCACAGTACTTTTTCATCAATAACAGGTGCTTTGGTGAGTTCGACCAGAGCCGAGTTGATCTTGCGGCCTAAATCTGCTAAAACCATGTCTGAATGGGAGTTTACAGTAACCAAAGCCCGACTACGGCTTCTCCCCTCATTCAGAGAAAACGTGACCGCCAGATCACCGACTGAGCACGAACTTTCAAAGGACAGTCGGTTACTTTTGAACCATAGCTAGCTATATACATATATATATATATAACTATAGGTTATACATGACCTATAGTTTACTTACAGGTGTTCTTAGGAATCCAAAAAATTACTTGAAATAACGTGGAAAAACTTCCAAAAAAAAAAAACGCGGATTATAAACAATCTCTAAAGTCAATCTGTAAATAGCGCTTTAGCTATCTGCAAAGCACTATAGTGGCCATGAGTTGTTGTTTAATGACGAAGGCTATTCTAGCAAACATAGTGTAATACAAAGTCTTGTGGTCAGAAAAAAAGTATCTTTGTATAAGAAAATGTTATCATTAAAGCGTTGAAGGTGAAGAGAAGGGATAGTGCAAGATTTCTTCTTGGCCGATCAAATCAAAGTTAGTGACTCTGAAGTTTTTGCTTTTGAAAAGGAAGAGCACGGATGATCAGTCTTGGTATCTTGATTTGATTGAAGTTTAAACTCCTCTTTTCAGTTACTAACATGAATTAGTGTCTTGGCAGTAAGGACCAAAAAAGAAAAAAGAAGTACAGTCGAACTTTATCATTGTTCAACTAACACGCCTTTACAAAGCCAAGGGTCTGGTCTTTTCATTTGGGCTTACTTGTGAAATAGACAAATTTGCCATTTTAATGTTTGTGTAACATCAAGTCAGTTGAAGTAAAAAAGATGCACCCTCGACGGGGGTCGAACCCGCAATCCTCAGATTAGAAGTCTGAAGCCTTATCCAATTAGGCCACAAGGGCGGGCTTACTTATTTTATGAAGTGCAATCTATTATGAAGTGCAATCTATTATGAAGTGCAATCTATTATGAAGTGCAATCTATTATGAAGTGCAATCTATTATGAAGTGCAATCTATTATAAAGTACAAAGAAATTAGGAGATTCTCGGAAATGTTGGTGGAAATTGTAGGAAATCATGGCATTAATCACACAGTAAATTAACTACGTAAACAACATTTACTTGAATGTGGTGCACATAATCAGGATCTGAAATGGTCTTGGTTAAGGCAAGCAGTTGCGAACATCTTTGGCAATTAATTTATACGGTTTCTTTTTATTGATGCATAAAATATATTTATACTGATAACACCTGTTTTAGCATTTAAATAACTGATAACATACACACTCTTTCCCGGAAGTAAATTCACCTTCGCTGACATATCGGATGTCTTGTTGCCAAGAATATTTTGTGGCATAAAGCCTTAGTACCTTATTATATATAAGAGTACACACCAAGTGCTCATCTTCCTTTTGTTTCTTTTCCATAATTGCATTAGAAAACACGCGATAATGAACATTCAACCTTTGTATGAAAATGGGAAAGGTTCTGTTGTTGACGAGTATGGCAGGCTTGAACAAATGGATTATATTGTAGATGAGAAGCAGCTTTGTCTTGAAATATTGAGCTCTCATACGCAATATTTAGCTCAACTACCTCCGATGAGCGACAAAATGATAAATACGATGCAGGTAGAAAAGGAAGTGGTAAAGGCTCGTAATGATGTTGTTATGGGAGAAGCATCGATAAAACGGAATTATACACGTTATTCTGATCAGGACGAAGTGAGATTCTTAAACTCTTGCTTGAGAAATATCTGAGCGTGGCTGCTGCTGCAATACGGCTTGCAATTCACGTTCGTACAGCACAAAAATGGGCTGAATAGTACGATTGAGGTCCTAAGAGTATCTTCTAAAAAGAAGAAAAACTGGACGTCCGCGTATTTTCAATGAGGAACACAAAAAAAGTATTCTTGAATGCATTAATGCTAACCCTTCGGTCGTCTTGAACGACGTGATGAAGCACTTAAAACAAGTATTCACAGAACTAAAAGCATCCAAAAGTGCTCTGTGTGATTTTGTAAAAGAGCATTGCAACTTGTTTCTCAAAAAAGCCCGGTTTCAACCCATAGACCGGAACAGTGAGAAAAGATTTTGGAGCGCCTTGATTGGATTCAGAAATGAGAAAAAACAGATATGGACTTTATGACTAACTGCGTCTTTCTTGATGAATCTACATTTCATATTAATTTGAAACGTAGCATGGCATGGTCAAAGAAAAATTCTCCTGCAGTGGTCACCGTCCCCAAATCACGAGCCAAAACAACAACCCAAGGTTTGATTAAATGCAGCCTCAGACTTCCTCAGCCTCCAACCAATAAAAAGAGAAAGCGAGGAGAAGACGTTGGGCGTGTGAGCAAAGGGACTGTTACAGGACATTATATAATTTTTTAAAAGCTACGATAGATGAAATGGAGCAGTATCCGCATATGAAAGGCCATTACCTCGTGATGGATAATGCTCCAATCCATACATCCGTTGACATATCTAAATATGTAGAATCTCGCGGTTACCGTTACATATATTTGCCATCCTATTCTCCTGAGCTTAATACAATTGAACAGTTTTGGTCAGTGGTTAAAAGTAAAGTCAAACGAAACAAGTTTCTGGAAACAGAGACACTGATGACGAGGATCAGCGAGGCTTCTAATAGCTTGAAGGTGAGTGACTTCAAGAATTTTGTTTGGCATTCGCATAAATGCTTGGACATGTGTCGTAATAGACAAGCGCTCTGACGAAGCTTTCCTTCACGCGTCGATGACAGTAAGAAAAAAGCTCATACATCTAGCCTGTCTATTGGTGGGTGGATTAGGCTCAAATTGTGCCTCGAATGAGCAGACAAAAAAAAAAGAGTGCATTCTCTTGGTTCGTCCAATTTGTGTTTAATCAAAGGAAGTAAAAAAATCATTGAATTGGAGGGGGGGGGGTAACCATATGGAGAGGGATATTGATAGAGGGAAATGGCAAAGGCGTGTTTATTGCCCAAAACGTAGGACGCAGTTACGGGAACTCTCTTGCTATCCATCAATGAGGTCGTCCAAGGTCGTCAAGGTTTTGGCATACCTGGCTTTGATTTTCTCAGGCTGCGCGGATTCCTTGCAGTAGCGCCAAAAGACACTGTTGATAGCCAGTAGCTTCTTGACATTTACCAGGGTAAAAAAAAAAAGGAAGGCAAGTTTTCCACTCTGTCAGCAAATTGTAGGTGGGCAATTTCAAAAAGTGTCCATGCCCAAGGCACCCGACGCAGACCCTATCCAGGTGACACGCCATTACCTGTCTAGATATGCACCGACGTCTTTATATGCCAAGGTCTATTGCAGATCCCCTATCATTTCTTCTAAACATGCTGCCAATATGCCCATCTCTTTCTAAAAGTACTGCTCTATCATGGATCCATCGTTGGCCAGTCATATGCTCGCTTCTACATGAACTGGACTAATTACACCATTATACACTGATCCCAACTGGCAGACCTCTTGGCCAAAGCCTTGTCACTTGGCTTAAGCATTTATTGATTCCATAGCTTTTTGACACATACCTTTCCTTAATTTTCCCTTCTACGTTTTTTACCCTTGTCCCGAAAGGAGTTTTTTTGTCTACTGTTATACTTCCGCAAGGATTGATCTGGTCCGGGCGCCCAACAGGACATGTAAATAATATCAAGGCTTAGTCCAACAAAAGTGTACGCACCAGTGGCTACCAATCGCATCAAGAAAAAAGTGATGTGCATACCTGGAACGACGAATTGTCAGTGTCACAGCAACTTAATTTTCATGAACATTCGTAAATTCAGCAAGTTACAACAAAAATATCTCACCATTATGCAAAAATGATATCTATGTTGGGCTATGCCACACAGTGTTTTTCCTTGTCGTCATTTACACATTTATTGAGCAGCAAGATGAACCAGGATGTTCAAAAAGAGGTACGGGTAAAACCGCGTCATTCCAATCCAAATGTCTGTTGTAGCGTATGATCGACATCATTAAAGAAAAGGTGGTTAGTCATAATCCATGACGCCCTTCAAGATGAGATTGATTTGGGAACCAGAAACCCGACATCTTATTTCCATTAAAATATGATTCATAGGAGCAGTATCATGAATGTTCAACAACGAAGGGTTGAATACCTAGTTTCAATGCATTCTGGATGTGGAGAAACCCAAACGCATATCCGAGAAACGATGCATACGCCAGTAACAATGAACGTTCGTCTCCAACCCTACCAGAAAACGCCAGCAAGGCCTTCACCGACTACTAGTAATAGAGCAACTCCACAATGTCACCGGAATCATCGTCCGCATCAGTCCTTACCTTCAAAAAAGCACACAGGATGGAAAAATAAAATAACAAAGGAAAAAAACATAAGGACCAATTTTCTTTTTTGCGAGCATTGCTGCAATAGCCGCAATCAAGCCGGTCTTTTTCATTTTATACGTTCTGCAGGAAGGTCGGCGTAGTGCAGAACAATGCGATGTGGCGCACGTTCCGGCTGAAGTGCGGATGGGTAACGGTAAGGGTAGTTTCGAGTACTACGTCGCCGAGATCCAGTCAGGCAAGATGCTGCGTGCCGCTGGCTTGGTTCCCGCGCCTGCTGAACGCCACGCCCGAACAGCGAGCTGCATATGAAATTGGCCAGCCCCAGATCACGTCCGAGTTTTCCTTGCGCGCCTGCTGTAGCATGTCGAGGAACGGGTTTTGCAAGTGTCAGCCAATCAGCAAACAATACAAACATCACCATGCCTTACAAAATGACGAAAAATCCTTCTCCTTGTCTTTTTTCATGTATGACAATGCCTCCACCCAAGAAAAAACAAAAGACGTTGGCGACAACCATTCCTAATGACGCTCAGTGGTGCTTGGACGTTGTTGACCACCTTTCTTTCAAAAGTTTTATCGAGACCTTTGACTTTCTGGATAGACATCGAGCTCAACAACGATATACCAACATCCTCTCCAAGTATTTCGACAACCAATTCTGAACGAGACAGGAACATTGATATTAACTACAAAACATGGGCAAGCTCTGCTGATTACTTGCGGTTTACTTTACTGCAATACCATATAAGATGGTATCTATAGATTGTTTTACCAAATTAAAAAGAAGTAGTTCTATACAAATTAAAAAAATGCCCATTATGATATTATTCTTGCATGAATTTCTATATCTAATTTTGCTATTAGTTTTGTTTTGTTTTCGAATCTGGAATCATAACAGCATCAAGCCATTGAACACGATCGGCATATCGGTTGTCGCCAACAATATATCGGATTAACGTTGTCAAGTGATCCAATTCATCGATGATTTCCTGGGTTGAGCATGCTAGAGCAAACCATGCAAGGCTTCTAAACCGAATCCATTTCTGATGATCGGGCTGCTTTTCCGCACTTTTCAATAACTCTTCACGAGCCTCAGCCGCAGATGGCATATAGATCGGGAATGAAGATTTAGCTTTCAACGACGATGAAAGAATATAAAAGTGTACAGTCAAGGCCGAAATCTAGAAAGATATGAACGAAAAGTTGCAAAGTTAGAAGAGCTTACCATTTTCCTTCGTAACACGTAGTATTCTGGTTGGCATATATCTTGTTTAACTTCCAATGGCATCTTCGTGAGAGCAGTTCGCATACTCATTAATCGATCCAACAAGTTCCGTAATGATACAATCATCGAACCGTAAAAGCTTTTAAGGAAAGGCGCTTTTAAACGTGGTTCATGCTCTGTAAGCTGCAATAGGACAAAGCTCGCGTCAATCGAAGATTGAATCTTTCGTTCCATCTTCTCCGCTGTTTTGATATCTTCTTCACTAGGCGGCATGTTGATGTCATGGTATAAAAAGTTGCTCGTTAAATAAGTATAGTATTCGCCTAGTTCATTAATTATAGCCGAAATTGTTTTTCGTGTAGCATGCCGGGCAACGAATGGCCAAACCATCCTGTAAAGAAAGAGACACAACAGTATCAGTTATGTACATAGTTGTAAATGATGAGACTAACCAATTCAATCCCAGAGCAACAACAATGCCCACAATCATAGTACAGACTCGCTTCCACACAGTGGCTGATATAGTCTCGCCAGGTACTGGATGAGCATACCTGCTAAGAGCTACAACCATGTAGGATATAAGTACGACAATAGCAACCTTGTTGTAAGTGCTCGCCAAATGAATGTAAAAAAATGGTACAGCTGTCAAAATATGAGAACAAATCATTAAGTACATAAACAAATCATCTTACCTAGCATGACTGCAAAAGCTGCCAAAAGATAAGGGCTACCTCCGCCAGCTTCCAAAGCTCCCCAACCAACTAATGCACCAATAAGTGTGCCAACTATTCTCCAAAGGCTAGCATGGAGCGTACCGCCGCTAGTTAAAGAGTCGGTTAGCACAAAGAAAGGAAAACAGAAAAATGACAAGGTATGTTTTAACCCTTCTTATACTATTGACGTGTACCTTGTGGGGTTCATAATTGCGATAACCTAAATAGCACGTTTGTGTTACTGTGTTCCAAACTCTTATGGTACACCTACTGTCATTGCAGCCCATTGTCCTCGTACGCTGTTGAACCATGTCATAGAGGATGGTATGAATGCAGGGACTGATAATATCATCACAGCTACCGCCATTTTCAGTGCAAACTTGAACTCATAATTCTTCATGTACTGAAACTGTTTCCAAACACTGTAACGAATGCGTAACATCAACGGTGGCGTAACAGCCGTTGCGTCTTCTTCCGGAGAGGATTCGAGATCTTCCTTTACTGCCGCCAATGGCTGTGTAAATCGACGGCGTAATGTTGCATCGTTCGTATGGTTCCCGCTGTTGTAAGTGTCTAACTTGGATAAACGAGTATCCAACTTGGTTAGCGTAGAACTTCGGCGGCGGCTTAAGTTGACATTCGTCTGTATCTTGGCCAGACGGTATTCATCCTGTGCGTCGTTGAATCTTGTATTATCCGGAATATAGCGGGTCAAACTCGCTAGAAAGATGTGTCAATTCGAGATCCATTTTAAGTAGATAACTCACTTAGGGAATATCCTCCTTTATCCCGCGTGCTTTGATGGTTATTCCAGCTTGCCCACCGACGCCACCACTTCTGGTCCAACTGTGGCATATACAGATGCTTTCGTCTTTTTCCATTACGGGAACGTTCCTTGGAATTTTTCTGCAGTTTATCCATACTGATTGCCATGTTGTATACTTCGTGCGACAGTTCATGTAAGGTGAAAGTGAAAAAGAAAATAAGAGAAACATTACTCCGTTTACTAAAGTCAATCGGAAATTGACTATCGCGGCTCCTGTAAAGGTGATACAATGAATCCATTCGATCTTTCTCTGCAGCATCGAACTCATTGATAGCCTGCAAAACGGATTCGGAACAGTTACAGGATTGAGGGTCATGAATAGGCTTCGCCAAATTGGATTTCTTTTCTTCTTGCTGTGCCTTGCGGTCCAGTTTCAGGATATGTCTCAAATAAGACCACCACGTCTTCCCAATTGACTGATCACTGTCATCCTCTATATTCAATTCATCGCATATTCTCTGGCTCACACAATCCAGCACGTCAGTGCAGACAATAGTGAGTTGCATGAGAGGATCCCTCATGCTTTCCAAGTAAGTAATCAAGAGCTTCCGGTCCTCGGGCTGCAATTTCTTCTTCTCTTTTGCCGGCGGTTGTGGCATTTCCATACTTTTGCGCGGGTTGGAAAAGAATGAACGCACTGATTTCGTTGATTTTGCCGAGCGCGTAGAATTTACAGTCATTTGATGTACATCTTCGTAATCTTCATCGATTGATGTTCGTCTAGAAGTTGTTCTAGAATTGGGCCTGGACGGATGGGGGCTACGGGATTTTCCCGACGATAAAGCAGCTTGCATAGCTATCTCTCGTATCTTCATTTCCAAGTCGCTTCTTACTCGTTGCGGTGTTGTCTCACCACTATGGGTAGCCGGGTTTTGCTCGTATTCGGCTTCTTCGGCTTCCTCTTCTTCTAAATATTCTAGAACGGATTCAAACAACTGACGCTCGTCATTCAAACATCCACCAAGGATATTGAGATGCTTGACGACTTTATCCAAGGATTTGCGAACGTCACCTAGTTCTTGTGGTCGGATATATGCAATGGATACCTCGTACTTTGCTTCCTTATATGCGGACTTTACTTTGATCATACCCGCTCTTGTTTTCGCCCCCAGCTCATCAACGACTTTGACTGATCCCATATCTTCATTCAAATCCAGAAAAAACTGCTTCGCCATAGTATGCAACATTTCCTTGCTGTTTTGCACAGTTTCTTGAAGCGCTCGTCCTAATAATTAGCGCATAAATTTATATCGTACGCTACACGAATAAATATAAACAATGCTGATCTTTACCTAATCCGTCTACGGCAGTTTCTGGCCAGATGACTAGGTTGACCATGAAAGATATACCTGCGCCCTGTAAAGGAAAAAAAATGGAAAATTCATTTCAACTTCAACATATAAAACGTTGCTTACGATAATCAGTGGGATGCCGTATTGTAACGGGAGATTATAAGGCACTGCCACAAGTCCGACACCTTTGGTTAGACAGAAAATCAGCACCATCATGAACTTTAGAGAGAAAAAATAAAATTTCGGATATATCTGCCGCAGCATCTGAGCTCCAAACACACCCGCAAAGAGGAAAGCAGCGTTCAAAGCATTTCCGGTGGGTTCAGACTCGAAACTATCCAAATGTCTGATATTATAGCCACTCGACGCCGCCAGAGCAGCAAAGGTATATAATACAGCCAACACGACGCCCAAAACACTGGTCAGTGCACAATCCCACATAGATCCCATAGTACGCCCGGGATGATTGAAAAGCATACCGGTGGTCACTAAAAATGCCGCGGGACCTATGGCTGCTGTCAAGGAGGGGATCAAGCTGAAAAGTGTGGTGACGAAATAAGCGATCGTGCATTTCAGCACGCGACGTACAATACGGCTGGGGAACTTTTTATGAAGGTAATTCAAAACACGTTCCGTGAATGGTTTAGATCTTTTCGCTTCCTCTGCTAGTATGTCGCCGAATGCTGCTTTACGAGGGTCAACGGGCGGAGGAATGAATAAATGTTCAAGTTGCGTAGGGAACCGGACATGTTCGCTCAACCCCTCTGACGATCTCCTTTTCTCGCATGTCGTCTCTTCCGTTTCAGCGTCATCTTCAAAATTGATCTCTTCAGTACGATCGTCACCGCCGCCCACAGTAAACTTGGGAACAATACGACTGGAGACAGTTATCTTAATAAACGCACCTTGTAATAGATCACTCACTTTCTTTCGTACCCAGCACTGGGATGTGTATCCATGGATTCTGAAAGGGAGATCTTCCGATCTTATGGCATATATACTCTTTATTTCAGTCTCAGACGGATGTTTTGTTGCCAGAAACGATACAATCAGTAACCCAGACCTGACCAAAAGTTCTGCAAGACAAATTCTGCACCACATTACTATTCTATTCCAAAACCCAGGCAAAATGTAATTAACCACAATAGGAAGTTTTATTGTAGCCAAGTTTAAGCGTAATATTGGAGCGACATCTTCTTCTTAGCCTGCACTTCTTGAATAGCATCCATAAAATCTTCGTGGGTAATCTCCGTAGCACTTCGACGTAATGCAAGCATACCACCTGTCATTCATATAAGCAAAATAAATCATCCAATAGCAGACTTACTCTCAACGCAGACAGCTTTGCACTGAGCACCGTTAAACTCGTCGCAACATCTAGATAATTCTTCAAAATTGACATCTTTGCTGACATTCATCTTGCGGGAATGAATTTGCAGGATTCGTGCTCTAGCCTCCTCGTTAGGCAGAGGAAACTCTATCTTACGGTCCAAACGACCAGATCGCAGTAACGCAGGGTCCAGAATATCAATACGATTGGTTGCCGCAATGACCTTGATATTTTCATCCGATGAAAAACCGTCAAGCTGATTCAAAAGTTCGAGCATCGTTCGTTGGACTTCACGGTCACCTGATTTCTCTGAGTCAAAACGTTTTGTGCCTATGGCATCGATTTCATCAATAAAGATGATTGCTGGTGCCTTCTCTTTCGCAAGGTTAAACGCATCCCGTACAAGTTTTGCACCATCACCAATAAACATCTGCCAATAGGTAAGCATGGACGCCATTGGGAAATTGTATCCGAGATTTACCTGCACCAACTGTGGGCCAGCCAGTTTCAAATATGTTGAACTCGATTGCGCTGCACATGCTCTCGCCAGCAATGTCTTTCCGGTACCAGGCGGTCCGTACATCAGCACACCCTTGGGAGGCTTAATGCCGATATTTTTGAACCGATCTGCAAACTTCACAGGCAATACGACCGCTTCCACTAATTCCTCAATCTGTTTATCCAATCCACCAATGTCATTATAGTCTTCCGTAGGTTTCTCGTCAACTTCCATCGCCTTTACTCGGGAATCGTATCTAAATTTCATATGTAAGAAATGAATCTGTACCGGGCAATGCAACTTACTCTGCTGGTAGAGTGTCTAGAATCAGATAGCTGTCCTTGTTGACACCAATGATATCACCAGGTTTTAGCTTTTCAGGATCAACCAAACCGATCAAGGGAAGAAAGATCGTCTATCATAAATTTTAGTTGTCAGTTATCGACTTCTATTACGGAAATTACCTGACGCGTCGATGTCTTAATGACGGCGCATTTGCCTTTTCGCCGCGAATCAAGATCCACATTTGCACCTTCCTCTTCTCCATCATCTTCTGGGTCCACATCAAGTAGCTATAATATAGATGTTAGATCCTTTTGTCTGACGATGCGATCGCATCTGCGATTACCTCCACAACATTACCAACAAGGTAGGGAAGCTGCTTATTCAGCTTTATCTTATCTTTGTTGTCTTTAATTCTTTCTTTCATCGCTGCTTGCTCGTGCTCAAGTCGTAGAACTTCTGAATTCATGACCTGTACAAAGTTACTAATAAGCCAACTATTTTTTGAAGGTGCTTGCAGAATTACTTTGATATCATTCTCCAGCAATCTGGTTCTGTTGTTGATCTCCTCGGGAGACAATCGAAGGATTTCTTGTCCAATATCGTCATCAGCTTCCTGGTTCTCCCACAGTGATTTGTCTTCCAAGGTTGTCATTTTGATATCTGCTACGAAATAAGAATGCGGCCGCGTCTCAGTTACTCTACACCTATTACGTACGAGCTGTGCGGGACCGCTTTTGCCAAAAATGTCAAGTATGACGTCTCGCTTCGAATCAGAATTGTTCAGGACGACATTTTCGGTTACTCCGACTCTATACAGAGGCTGTTGCTTAACCGGTTTTCACCTGAATAAGGTTATATGAGGTCAATTCAGTCCTTCGAGCAAGTAATATCGGCTTGGACAGACGAATTTCTTGGATTTTATTCTGCTAAACAGTTTAACAAAATTCCATATTGGCTAGGTTGACCTACCCCATATCCGTCGAAAATCGACGTATTTGAAGATCGTAGTCAAAAACAATCCAGGCTCAATCTTGTCATATTTTGGGCTTCATGTGATTATCAAGTTACCGTCCCAGAACAATTACATTTCTCATCAGCAACTTCTTGTCTTGAATCCTCTGTCCATCGAATTGTTCGATTCTTTTCTGATCAGATGAACCTATATTTTAACTCCCAGACTTCGTTGAGGGGAGATGGACAACATTCAAACTCGCAGCAGAAGGGGAAGCGACTAAGCTAAACGATCGCTGTTACACCGCCAAGTACACCAAGCATCCTTATGAGCAAACTTGGTTATGCGTAGTAGTTCTTGATTTCGTTATAGCAAGGGCATCATTGGACTTAACTGCAGATTAGGAATATGCCTACAATGTTTTAGCAAAGATAAACGGTAGCCTACAAAGTCCTGCGCCGAAGAGTTTTGCATGGGACTATGCCTACAATCGCGCATCCAGTTTATTGTGAGCCAAATATTGTCCATCTATTCATAAGCTACCTTTAGCGAAATCTCAACGCTAAGGAAAACACTGTACTTTCACATTGAGCAATAGCTAAAGTTTCACGAAGAAAAACTTGTGCGGATTAATTCGATAAGGTTTACGATGTCTATATGATCTTGAATCAAAAGAAACGGTGATCGCGGTAATAGTCGTACGTTTCCCTTTGCGGGATATGAATAAATCTTGTGCATTCTTTCTGGTTACAGATCGCTAAACCTGAAGAGAGACTGCATGTCAGCGCTAATGTCCTGGATCCAGTAATATAGTACCCTTGTTGTGCAAAACGTCCTGAAAATTCTACCACGAGGTGATCTATAGAAATCTCCTAAGCACATTCATGATCTTGTTGATCGCACAAGTCATGAATCAAACAACTTATGCAAGCGTAAATGTTTGACTGACGGTTTACAAATGTTACTGTTAAAGGCAGTTTATTTTCCGAGCTAAGAACCTCGCATTACGTATAGGTTGCATGACCAAAAAAAATGTTGTGGCCGTGAAATAGCAGTACATGTAGTATAGCAGTATTAGTGACATGACCGCATTCCTCGCGTACATAATGGGTCTTAGGAAAAGTAGCCAGAAAAAGTGACGAACAGAATCAGCATTCCATCATGGGTCGTCCGGCGGGATCAGATTCATCTACCATTTATCAAAATTTGGCTAACCCACTTGAACTAAGGATCAGCATTCGATCCCGTCTAATTTGTACTATGAGATATAACTGAGGGCGTTATAGCTGATTTATCAGCTGGACGCTCTTCAGTACCGAGACGAGCTTGTTTTACTTTCGTTGTTGTATGACGAAACGAAAGGTCTCATAGTCGTACTGAAAGTAAACTTCAAATGCGGCTGAGGCAAACGTCTGCCAAAGCCACTGTGATCACATCAAAAAAGAAATAGCATGGATTCAGTCTGCTTGAGTTTTAACTGACGGAGAATGAACTGTGAAGCAATCAGTAGATGATTTGTTGACATGGTAAACAAAGAGGAATTGCATATCTCAAAGAACTTGGTATGGCAACCACATTCGTCTTAAGGTTTCTATTACTACTTGAATCATCTGCAAGACATTAAGCTTATTTCAGATGTTCTACAGCTATAAAGTATAGGCACTGATAACCTTTCAAACAATTGAAGGTACCCGGTTTTGGCTCATCGCACACACGTGACAATGGTTATTTTTGTCTGTGACACGAGCGATAAACGATTAATTATGGTTCAAAAACAAGAAAGGAAGGAGATAAATGAAAGACGGTTTCAAATGAATGATTGGAATATGTCGTTAAGAAAAGATAAACTCCTTATGATTTAATGTCATGGAGATGGAAGGATAAGGAAAAACGGAAATGATGAGGTATTGTATTGTGTCCTTCTATTATCTGGATGTATCATACGTGGGCAAAGAAAAGAAATTGCGGGGAATTTCAGAGTGTCGTTGGCTTTGATATTTTAACACAGGATTTCCTTACGGTGTGAAAGGATAGGGGGAGGGGAAGAACGCGACGACATTTTTACTACAACTTTTCCTCTTTTTCTCTTTTCCTTCCCTCCTTTCTCCTTCTCTTTCTCTCTTTCTTTCACTCACTCACTCTCCTAATTACAGCACAAAAATACTCTCACTACCTCTCCATCTTCTTTGAACTTTTTGTTCCAATTACTGTCAAGCTGTTTCCTACAATATATTTTTGCATGTTATGCTGTCAGTCAAGAGATCAAAGGAAGCAGTAGTACCTAAGCACCAAATATCAGACAAGCATGGTCATCCTTCTGACATATTTGATTCATCTCTCTATCAGTCTTCCTTCTTCAATACTCCCAATTCTTCCTCCTTCTATTCTGTAAATACGGCCAATTATTCCTTTCATGAGGAACTTGTCACAAACAGCGGAGATGATTATCGTCGCACATCGTTACAAAATTCGTTCTTCACAGATGTAAGCATGTTAACGGATCGAGGATCCTCTGCTTCAACGTCTCCGAAGGATGATTTATACACACAACAAGACGCTCGTCCTTTATTATTCGGCGATTATCAATACCAAGTAAATCGGATTAAAATAGCATGAACCCTGCTTTCTCACGCTACACGTTAGTCTTCAATGCATTTGAACAGACCAGCAGTCGATTCCGTACTACAAAGTTCTTCAACTATCGCTGGCCCTCGCCTTCTTACAAAAGCTGTGCCAGCCAATTTGACTTCGTTCGGAGACATTGACAACTTGTCTGCCGAAAGCTTAAGATCTAGATTCAAACAACTGATCGAAGTGACACGGGAATTGGCACACCATGTGAGTACGGTCAATAATGATCTGGAAAAGGTAAAACCCTAGCCACCAATAACTTATTTTACTAAGAACACACCATGGTCAGCAACGGCGCCTCAACGCCAATTTGCAGTCTATGTTGTCTATGAAAGAGGCGGACTTAAAAGAACAGAATCAGGAGCTAGCCATTGCCAATCAACGATGTGACGCACAGGCCACCGAGCTCAGAAATTTGCGAAGGGCCCTTGCAAATTATCAGTCAACCTTGATAAACCCGACTCCTGTATCAGATATTATCCATGGCAAAGATAATACGAACCGAAACAAGTTTGGATTTAAAAAAGAAAGCTGCAAATTCAATAAGTAATACTCTTTTTTTATCCGTTTGATAATTATGAGCTAATCTCTTCCTTTTTCAAAGCGTGCTGTCACAAGGCACTAGCAATTACTATTTGAATGACATGCCGCAGCAACAGATGAAGAAAGACCGAAACCTTCCTACTACTTCGGCAACATCAACCGCATATTTGCTTGAAAATTTTTCCCAAACTGCTCCAAGAGACACCTCCCATTGGGAGACCGAGGTAAGCCAACACCAAACAAGATCTAAGGCTAACAATATCTAGACACCTTTCCCAGTAAGTGGCAAAAAACACGACATGGCCTCGCTGGATTATCGTCGCATGCTCGAAAAGCAAAGTAATGTGGACTGGGACGTAAGTCTTCCCAGGGGACTTGAAAAAAAAAACCATTAATGCTATTTTCTGCAACGTAGGCTTTAGTTAGTCAAATTATTGAACACACAGATCAACAGGCGTCCATTTTCATGCAACAAAAACTGAAGTGCGCCACGGATGAACAGAAAGAGAATATCATTAAAGCCGCATTAAAAAGAGCTGCTGAATTGATGACCAACAGATTTGGCAATTTTCTAGTTCAGCGTCTTTTCGAATTGGGTACATCTGACCATGTCAGAGCTCTTGTAGACAGCATGAAGGGACATATAGTGGAGTTAACATGTGATCCCTTTGGTTGTCATGTCGTTCAAAAGGTATACTCCTTTTTTTTTTTTGCTTTTCGTGTGCTGTAAATGGTCAAACTGATCATCTTTGTCGTACTTTTCGCTTAATGCTCTACCCAGGCTTTGGATGTAATAGACGAGAAGCTCAAATCACATCTAGTATTCGAACTTACTAATGCTATCCCAAAAACTATCACGCACAAATACGCATGTCATGTGTGGCAGAAGATTTGTACGATTCAATGGGTTGATGAGTCTCCTTCTATCATGGCGCATATGCACGCTGAACTCCAAGGACAGTGGGCACAGGTGGCATTGGACGAGAACGGGAGTCTGGTTGTCCAAAACGTTTTTGAAAACTTAACATATGCTGAAAAGGTATTGTAAACTCTCGGTTAAACAATATCAAAGACTGATAAACGCCCTTTGCCAAATCAGAGGCCAATACTGGAGGAGGTCTTGGCTAATGTGGTTATGATTGCCAAAGGCCAGTGGGGAAATTGGGTTATACAACATATCCTAGAACAGGCTGAGGATAACACTGACCGCAGGCGAGCGTTTCAAACTGTGCTGGATGAATGTGTGCAATTGAGCACAGACCAGTTTGCATCCAAGGTGGTGGAAAAAGCATTGCGAGTAGGAGGACCGGTGTTCCTGACCCAATTTGTTGATCATATTACATCACCCAACCGAGCTTGTCGTTCTCGCATTGCCCTGGTTGATATTGCCTCTGATCAATACGGAAACTACGTTATCCAATGGCTTCTCAACAATGCAAATAGTGATCAAAGAATTTGCATGTCACGACTGATCAAGAGGCACATGGTATCGCTTCGCGGATCCAAATATGGGCAACGCGTAGCATTTCTCGTCGAAAAAGTGTTGCAAAATTGTGAAATCACAACTTATCCAGCAACGGCCAATACCATGATGTGATCTAACAGTAGAATCTATGACTAAATCTTATGAGAAAAAAGCTGAAAATACAAATTGCGGCAAAGCAAACATTTTTTATGGATATTTTTTTGTTATGGTGAACCATTGTGGGCAAGACGAGGGAGTAAGACTTGATTAAACAGAGCTTTCTTCTGATGCGTCTTATTCTCGTAAGACTTATCTTTTAACATTAACATGAATTTCGATGTCAACAAAGTATCAGATGTCAAAGCAGAAATTATATTGCCAGGTGACCCTTACAGTTTGGAAATTGACATTTAAACGATACAGACATGTTATTCTATAGCTTAGCTTTGACTTTCTCCTTCGCCGCATTGTCGCGCAAGATACGTCGAAGAATCTTACCAGAAGGGCTCTTAGGTATCTCGTCGATAAAGACGATACTGCGCAGACGCTTGTAGTGGACAACCCGCTCCTCCACAAACTTTTGCAATTCGAGCTTAACTTGGTCAGAACGTTCGATATCAGGCTTCAAGACTACGTAAGCTCGCGGGATTTCGGTGACCTGAGCTTCGTCATATACTCCAATTACCGCGCAATCAGCTACCAAAGGCGATGTTAACTAATATGAAACGGGATTAATATAGTCTGAGCAAGAGTTAAAAGGAAGGATTACCAGTAACGCCTCAAGTTCTGCTGGCGGGACCTATTTGTGCATAAGCTTTAACTGGCAACCTACGATTTCCAGGTCTTACCTGGAATCCTTTGTACTTGATCAGTTCTTTGATACGGTCTACGATAAAGAAGTGCCCCTTTTCATTGACGACAGCAACATCTCCCGTGTGGAAATATCCATCATTATCTATACAGTCAGCCGTTGCTTCTGCATTATTGATATATCCCTATTAAGAACGTTAAGTACTCTTACCAAAAACTTTGGAAACGCTTACCTTCATGACCTGCGGGCCTTTAATCCATAATTCTCCTTGTCCTTCGCCAGACACGTCTAGTTAAAACAAGGGTAAGAGAGTATGATTACATGTGATGCCGGCTTCACTCTTTACCATTGCCATTCTCATCCACAATCCTAGCGACCGTATTGGGTGCCAAAAGACCGATTGAACCTAAAACGTCAGAGAGAATGAGCATATGTTTAGTGCTTGTCACACACACACACGCGCGCGCGCGTATATATATATATATATATATATATACCTGGTAAAACACGGTCTGTAGGTTCAAATATAGCCACAGGTGAAGTCTCAGTAAGACCATAGCCCTGTTTAAAAACTGTGTGTGGCAATCGGGACTTGACCTCACGTTGTAAATCTGCGCTTAGAGGTGCAGCTCCAGAAATCACAACTTCAAGGGAGGATAGATCGTACTTCGGGACGAGAGGATGTTTTGCCAACAGTAAAATAATAGGGGGTACCAAACAAGCCCTGGTGATTTTGTGCTTCTGTATAGTTTCTAGCAGTAGAGGAAGTTCGAACTTAGGGATGGCATACACAGGGATGCCAAAATACAATGATGCCTGTAACACGATTGTCAGGCCAAAAATGTGGAAAAAGGGAAGAACACCAAGAGCACGGTCTCTGGAAAGGTTAAAGAATGGTGCTTCTATCGAGCTAAACTGGGCTATGTTTGCAGTTAAATTTGCATGTCTACAATAATAAAAGCGGAGAGTCTAGTCACGATTGCATGAATACGTCCAAAATGCTTACGTTGTCATGACCCCTTTACTTCGGCCTGTGGTGCCTGAAGAAAAACAGAGAATGGCAATGCTGTCTTTAGCTTCCTCGTAACTGTATTCTACAGGCACAGCGCGGCGTTCAACAAGAAGCTCTCTGTATGGACGTATGCCTCGGATAGTATTGCTCCCAAACACAAGTACGCGTGACGAAGGGAGATTAGCAAGTTTTGCAGCTTCCAGCGCTGTCTCAAGGTTCGTTTGGTGCGAAATCAACACTTTGGCCTTTGTTTCGGACAGTTGATAAGCCAGTTCATGAGCTGTGTAGGCAGGATTGGCAGGAGTTGTGGCACCACCGGCGGCAATAGCTCCGAGTAAAGGTACAGAATAGTCATACTATAAGACCTGTCAGTCGTGACGAAGCTTCAGATCCTTTGCACGAAATTACCTGGTTCGGAGAATAGAGAGCAAGAACATCTCCCTTTTTGAAACTGAAAATGTCTTGCAGCCCTGCAGCAAATCTGGAGACATGATCTTTCAGCTGTCCAAAGGTCAAAGATTGTCCAGTGGCAGCGTCGATAAGGATTTCCTTCTGATCAGCGGTGTTGTACGGATTGGAAAATAAGAACTGGACAAGTCCGGTCTTTGGAAGTTCAACAGAAGGGAATGTTGACTCAATCATCGTGATATGTCAAAAGGAAAAGAGAAAAAGGAAGTGCAGAAATAAAAAATGCGCTGAATCTTTTTTATTGTTGCTAGTGTAAGCAGGAAAATTTAAAGTTTAATGTAACCAAGGTAACAGTCACAGATACGTTCCATGGGAACACAGGAAATCCCAAAACAGAACAAGATGCGGGGAAAAAGATCTAACGGCGACTGTCCGAAAAATTGCAAGTCCATTATCCGCCAAGCGTGTTTCGACTTGATTTACGAACAAGTTCATGCTTATCAATAAAAAGCACTGACTGTATTACATAAAACGGCAAATATTTTTCCAGCCCGATAGGTTAGATAGCATTATTCCGTCAAGGATAAAGTCTTTATGATTTCCCATCAGTCATCAACATCTTTACAATTCATTGATCAACGTCTCTGGCTAAAATGTATACCCGTTTACAATTCATTGCTTTCGCACAAACGACATGTGCTTTTTTTTTCTCTCTTTGGTCGGACAAATGCATCGAAGAGTATAAATCTTTTTACGAAATCCCTTTTTTTCCCATTTATGTGTTACTGAATCATCAACTATTAGCATTATTCTCTCTCCGCTCTTGTAGATCTTTTCGAAAAGCCATTCCAGTCATGACTAATTTTCGGAAATTCTCGTTGAGGCGACCTCTGCTACTACCACTGGGTGAATCTAACGTAGGCGAAAGTGTACTTCGACCAAATTGCTGCAGTGTATTCGGATTGAAATTACTTGCAGACGTGGCAATCGTGGATAAAGAAGTAGTGATTGCGTTGGGTAAGTTTGACGCAGTAGACTGGGAACTTGCTTCTGCTGGAAGTAAGTTTGAGTTATCCTTTAGGTCGTTATTTTGCATTGCACGTCGGTGAAATATTTCGATCAAAGGTGATTGATCAGCTTTTTTAATGCCCTGTCAAAGGATTAGGCCCCTGATACCATCGCATACCTTTCTTTTGTTTACCTTTAGATCCAACAAGCGCGTGAAGTTCCCTGTATGCTTATCTGCAATGAGGAAAAGATAGCTTTCTACGTATCCCTCTGCAGGATCTGTGGGAGTCATGATTGTTTTCAATATAGTTTCAACCTTAGAGATCCCTCGGTTAACACGGTTAATATATCTACCACACAAGGTTATATTCTTTGTTCATCTTGACATTTCCTAATCCTCTTACGGTGTGGAAACGCCCGCTGAACCCTCAGCCCCCATCGAAGCAATATCCAGCAACAGCGTTTTGATCGCGTGGGTATCAAGCAGTAACTTTAAGAGCATATGAGAAATAACGTCCTCATCGAACAGTCGCATACCTGTTCGGCTCCAATTTCGGATACTGGCTTGCACTTGAAAATGTTCAGCAAATATTTCGTCAGGAAAGTACTGCAGCATTCATTAACAGCAAGTTTATGAGTTTTACTCCAGACTTACTCGACGAAACGATCGGCAAATGTTCTGAAATAACGCTTATTGGCAATTGTCTTTCCGACAACGGTAATATAGCGTTTTATGACCTCTTGCAACTGGCTGACATAGTCAGATTGATCACCAACCGTATCCATTGTTCCCCATTGTAATCGTAGCATTTGCTGCATATATACATCGCATGATGTCTCTAAACTTCTCACAATATCATCTATGCCTGTCGATACCGCGCTGATAACAATTAGTTTACCACTGGTTTGGCGTCTTATTCCCGGTCCTTTACCTGATGAATGCGTCCTTGACGTTCTGCATATCCACTCTTTCCGCATATTCTTGGTCGATTTTCTCTTTCAGCTTCTCCTCCAGCTTTGACAGTACTCAGTTAATGTTTGATAGTCACTAAATTTCCCTTCTTGCTGCCTACCTGCGAAGTTGTCATGCAGCAATAATCTGCCGTATTTAAAGCCAAGCTTGCAAATCGGAAATGGTCAACTGTCGCAGCCTTCTTATCGTTCCTTACGAAGTATGTCTTCAGTTTACTGTTACCTTGTCACTTTTTGAACGCTTACTGTGTTAACCCAGACAGCAAAACTTTGTTACAGTAAGCACATAAATGCTTTGCAAAGACCTGACAAAGATCCCAAAATGCTTTTCCGGTCGAAAATTTGGCACACTGAGTCAACGTCTCACGGTAAAAGTAGAACAGGTCAGTGCTAGATGGAAGCACTACCATGGTACCATCATCTTCTGCCTGCTTGTCTGATACAACGTACGAATCAATCATGTTTGTCAATGTTCTATAGCCAGTAATTAGATTGCACGCAGAAAACACGCTATAAATACGGCTTACCGATCCTCTGCTTCAACGTAAATCCAAAGATATGACTGGAAACTGGAGGAAATGGCTTTTTCAAATTGGAATCTTGGCCGTTGTATTTCGCCATCTTGCTTGACCTTTAGATCGATGTAAATAAAGTTGTGTAGTAGAATATAGCAGCTCGTTTACATATTTTTCATATCGCTTGGTAAGTTGTGCTTCAAATTCAATGGTTAACTGCAAAGCTTTCAGTAACTCTTTTACGTCGGGTTGTTCTAACGACAGTATCCGGTCCAAATCCGATCTAGTTGTATATTCGTACGTGAGCCGGCAAAAAAAAAAAAAAAAAAATGCACCCGATTACCTGACGTAGGTGCAAAATTGTTCGCAGATACGAGCACTAGAACACCATCCAGGTGGAAAAACCTCGCTATGTTCTTCATCACACGTTTTAAGTAGACGTTTCAGGAACGCATAACGACGTGCTATATTATCCAGCTGGGACACCTACAAGTATAATAACTTCAGTTGGATGCTGATTACTAGGCTATGTACTTCTTCTGATGGTCGAAATATCTGCCGATAGTTCGCAAGCTGAATATCAACGTAATGCTTGAGTATCTTTTCTCTACGATTATTTTTTAGCATCCTCAGATACACAACCGTGTACAATTACTTTGTCATCTCTCCGAGAACCGAAGCAACAAGGCACACATCATTTAACAGCTGTGACTGGGCGACCATACTACCATCCGTTCTGAAACTTTGCAATAGATGTAAATAAGAATCTGGTTTGTTCGTATTGAAGCAACATACCCCTGCTCAAATTCACGCAAGACTGAGGATTCTAATTGCTTTTGCAACTTGGATATACGCTCTGCTAGTTCGGCTACTTGAGGAACACTTTTGTATGACTGGAAATGCTGCATCAATTGAATCACTGCCTTTGGACGCGGATTAGTCGAGTTCGTCATGCGACATAGCTTCAGTACCTACCTGCAGTAATTGAGCACTTTCTTTATACTGTCGGTTTCGTGACATGATCTCAAGTTGATCAACAGCAGTAACTTAATAACCATACATCAGCCTAACCGATCCAAACTATTCACAGAACATACCCAGCATTTGTAACCGCTTTAAAACCGTGACGGAGTGGGTCAGATGTCGCTTCGCATAATCAAGCGATTTGATATCTTGAGTAATATCCTGTACCATCGCTTCCGATTGCGATGCTTTTACTTTAATATCCTGGATTTTCTGGAAAAGCTCCTATAATCCCAACCCATTCGTTACTATAAGGAACCAAGTCGGACTTTTTCCTTACTTTGATAGCGATTTGAGCTTTTTGCAACTCTTCAGCACCATTGTTTTGCAAATCCGATTGCGAATTAGTCAGAGTTTCGGCTTGTCGACCCATCTCATCTGTTTTCCTTCGAAGCTTTTCAAGTATACTGTCAACGGAAGAAAGTGATTGTTCTATAGATAGAAGCGTTTAGCGTTTCTGTCAAACACCTTTACCTGCGCATTTACCATTTGGAAACAAGCGATTGATATATTCAGTAACATTAAACTCCGGCGAATCAAGTGGATTCTTCGTATCGAGGATACTAAGAGCTTTGTTTTCAAGATGAAGGGGCAACTTGGCAGCCTCTGTGGCGATGGGTTTGCCATTCATGGCTCGAGGGCGACAAACTGTGAGAAGTGACACTGGCGCCACCGGCAGATCGCCTATTTGCACCCCAATTACCGCACAAAGGACGGAGTGTTTGATGTCCGACCTACGTGAGATTCATGTAAAAGTCAACCATCCAACATCATAACCGATTTTTTTGCGTTGAGGGGAAATAACTTTGGCACTGACATAGTCCCGTAACAGAGTGCTCCGGGTTCAGAAAAAAAAAGGAGCCACGCTTTTGCTGCACATAGTCCAAAGCTTACTAGGATATAACATAAGGATAATAATGATGTGACATGCTTTTACTACTTTACGTATAATGTTGATGCAAAAAATGAAAAATGGAATTGAACGAAAAGAGTCGATGGAATTTATCCATATTATTATATTTTCCAAATTTACACTGGCTGAGGAAGAGTTTGAGGTTAGTTAAGGGCAAATACATAAGGTGGTAGATGATGATCTACTATGGTCACATTGACAAATCATGAATAAAACAGACATAGGCTTTGGATTATTGATTGACTGACAAAAAATGCCCGCCAGTTCATGCGTGTAACACTTGTCTATTTAGGACATATCATTATTCCATCCGTATGTAATATGTGGCATCATGATTGGAACCAAGGCTCTGCTTCCATTTCCACTTAGATTATTCTTAGGGTAGCTTCTTTCATGACATCGATCGACAACGGTTTCCATACTTTTGCGACTACCCCAACATTAACACCATGACGCGTCGCTCCATTGATAAGACGACGTGTTGTCACCATTCATCCCTTCTTTTGTCTCTATCTCTTAATGCATCTTTAATTACGTGATCTATGGATATCTTCGTTAATCCGACAGACGACAAACATACCTCGTAAGTCAAAGACCGCAGATATCAGCAGGTTTTTTTAACCGCATGAGTCTAGATTAACCACTCAACCATGTATGAAATCAGAAGAATACAGAATGACATGATAGATTCTCAATCAAGCTCATTTCGTACTAGCAGAATAATTATTGTTTATTAACATTATCTCTTCCAGAAGATTCACAAAATCCTTGATCGAGAGATGGGTGCAAGGCATCCTTTAAGAGAAGCTTTGGGGTAAACAAGGTACGACAACATTGAATGTCGTTACTATTATGCAGACACCCAACCTCTGGACATAATAGATATTGAAAACTATACGCTACAATTTCTCTTATTGCTCACTCTGTTCTGGTAAATGGGCATAGTCATCAAGGAATTGCAGCAAGTATCCAGTCTCTGAGAGCTAGGGTAGCATACGATGCTTGTCATCCAATACGACTTAATACATCGGGTGCTTTCGGATACAGATGAAATCCAACAAAGCGGTAAGACAGCAAACCAGACAAGATGCTATCACGATTCCTTAACTGTGATCCTGTTATAGTCTGACGGCGCAGGCAAGCAAAACGATCTCTATGGGGTAGTGGGTGGGCTTCTTGTGCCGGATGACACATTCCCGGACGGGTTTTCTTGGGCCCACACCCAGCCAAGTGCTGGGATACCCTGGGGGGGGGAAGTAAAAGACATGCAGCATATTTCTTTACTTACACCCGAAGGGTAATCGCAACACATGGGTTGCGGGCCGCGGCGCATCCAGTCCAGGGTGGCCGACGGTATCCAGGAATTCGTAAAACAGCCATTAGAAAAGTGATCAAAACGAAAAAGCCGCCAGGAGCTACAGATGGAAAAAGGTGTTGTCAGTATGCAATTATTCGTTCAATAAAAGTTAAAGTGCTTACAGACACCTTATCCAAATCCATGGCATACGATACTCCGTTAGGAGGCGTTGGTGCTCATCCTGTGGCGACACACACAAAAAAAGGAAAAGGAATCAAAGTGGAAGTGGGAGGGTCATGAGGGCGAAGGCACCTCAACCACATCCAGCATAAGAATACTGTGCAATGTAAAGTGAGTCTAGGGGCAAAGAGTGCAGTTAAAGAGCATCAAATACGTACCAACAGGGTGACGTATTCTGGCGAAAGAGGAAAGAAGTCTAAAGAAGAAAAGAAAAGCGACAACCATTTCACACGCACATTTATAAAGGAACGTATCTGAGATATCGTCATGATGTTTTATCCAACACCATCCTGGGATAGTGTGGACTACACTCTTCAGCAACAGATAATGACAACGAAGATGTTTGCTGGCTTAATAGGCATTGGAAGCGATATCGCTCATACAGTGTAAGATGGCAGGTAAAAAAAAGGGAAACATAGAGAGATACAACACCAACCGAAACCTGGATCACTTGTATGGAAAAGACTAACTGTCAAACAACTAAACATACCCATGTACTTGTAGCTTTAATTGACGAGTCATTCGCAAGGTATTTGTAACACAAACATCCAATTTACATGGATTGACAGTTAATAGCTCAAGAATGCACTCGTATGAAACAGAAATAGGGAATGGAATGAAAAATACATATTATCATTGTCCAGCTTATGTATCGTTCTCAACTGATGCAAACATCTTCTTCAGCCAATGTAACTTGCGAGAGTGCAGCAACAGTGCTTAACGTATCGGTTCCTCTCATTCTATTCCACCGAATGAATATCGCTGTAAAGCAATACGACTAAGCTATTCTTTTTATTATCTTAGAGCTGAGCAAGGTTTGAACTATGCACAGTAAAAGCACCGCGTTTTCCTTTCAACTTTGGGCACTCTGTTAGAATAATATACTAGCGAGAAATTTATCACTCTCAGCGCAAAGTTATTATATTCGCTGGCGCAGAAGTACCGTTTAGCTAACGCAAATTACATGCAAAAACCAGTATTTATTTCAAGTGGCATATCATCCGGCATGCTCCACAGTAACTGTCACAAGCTTGCCATTCTGAATTGTTGTCTTGAACTGTTCTGGAACAGGCACTTCCTTGAAGTCCGAGTCATCGCGTTCAGGATCCTCAGGTATCAAGACATTAAGTGAAGTCGACTTGGCAGACAGAATTTCGACATCAAGACACTCTTTTGATAGGTATATTTCACCGCTGTCACACTTGTCCACTGCTATAGTGGGGGTAACATGGAATACTTGAAGACCAAAGGACTTGCAGTTCACCAAATCTACGGTAGACACGGTTGAATCCAATGCGATACCACATTTGACGCATGAATCTACCCAAAGTTGTTAATACCCTATACTTTATCTCTTACATAAAAAGGATCTAGCCAACATACCCATAGTAACAGCATTCACTTTGCCCTTAATACGCACTGTAGAGTTCTTGCATCCAAAGATATACACGGCCTGATTGATTGCCGTATTTTCAATGACAATTTCGTGGTTGTTCTCATGGTTTTCGACCACCCATTTATTTGCTTCGAGTGTGGTTTTCGCTGGTTTCTTAAGTACGTATTTATTAGGCTTTGACGGTGTTGGAGGGGCCTGTTTCTTTTGCGATGACGCTTCCACAACGCTTCCGGCACGTAATGCAGGGTTCTTATGGGTCATCTGGCTCTTATCCACCTTACGCAAACCTGCTGTCACGCTTTCGCCTTTGTTGATTTCAGCGAACACAGCTGCGGCACCAGTAGGTTTTGCTGGTTCATCGTCAATCACCATTGGTGGGGGAGGAGGTGGCGGTGGAGGAGGGAGAGGACCACCAGATGCGGGAGGTGCAGGGGCTGACGAGGCCACAGGTGTATCTGACGCGTTGAGCTGAGAAAGAAAACCATCCACCTTCTCTCCCTTAGCATTCCATGTTAAACCGGTGGGGCAATTTTCCTTTACGAAACTGCCCAGATCTTCGAAAATAGAAAGATAGGCTTGAACCCATTCCACATGCATTGATTCTCTGCCAAATATTGCTCAGCTTTCCATTTCCCCGTTAAGTCCCGGACTTACTTATCCTTCCACTCCTTAATCACACGATTAGCGTAAAACTGGGCAGCATCCTTCATATCTTGGATAAATGGAACCGGTGTAGGTTCCTGTACCACAATCACTTAGATTCTTATCCTCTATGTTGTCATACTCACTTACACACGTAAACCATCCCAATGCCGGGATTCCTTCCGCAACGGTACTGAGATGGTTGAAGTACTCGCTGCCTCGACTACGATCCTTGATAGCTATAATATTCGCTATGATTCCTTGGATAGGTTCAATAAGCTTCATAAAGGACGGGCTTCCCATTTCAGGTTTTTGGGCCAGAACCGAAATACGGACTACTGCCCGTTCCACTTTCACTGCGTCCGCAACAAGAGCAGCCTATGGTAGCAAGTGTTAGACATACTTAGCAAACAATTTGAGCAGTAAATAACCTGAGAGGACACTGGTTCTCCTATTTGCTCGGACAGAGCAACGAATTTCGAGAGAGATGCAGAAATGGCTTCATCGTGTTTCTGTACAATAACGGGCGTTTCACTGGTAGTTTGAGGCTTTGGGGCGACTGCTGGAGGAGAGGAAGCAACCACAGCAGAAGCAGAGGAGGCAGACATTGCCAAATCCTCCAAACGAGTCGTAGCTACCTCCAGTCGTTTAATGAGGTTTGCGAGAGAATGGAACTCGGACATGATGATGGTGCTCCCAACAGTGGCCACAGGGAGATGAAATGAGCTGGTATAATTTGAAAATCCGATTTAATGAATCTTCCAATCATCGAATGATTTTATTGTGCCGCAACGGGTGGTCACAGTTGCCAGTTTGATTAGAAAACTATGAAGAGTTGCAAGAGATTTTCTGCTTGATTAGTTAAGCAGGTACAATTTATTATTTTGTATATTTTTCGCTGATTTAAGATATATTTTACGTCCGAGGAAGGGAAAGTTTTGTTGCTAAACAATAAGACAATATGCCTGATTAGTAAACGATTGCTAGTACGGAAAATATTGTAGCTACAGCAAGAGGTTTGCACATAAGCAGAGGTTTTTCGTCCCGAAGCAATTCCCTTTTTTAGTCGTAACTTATCCAACCTGCCGTAGTAAGTGGTCATCAACCAGCTTATATATGATTTTTAGCTGAGCTAAACGCCTTCCTTAGTCAACTTAACTTGCGAAGGTACAGTAATAGCGACAAATCCACAGGTCCTTCTCATTTTATTTAATTGGTTTTTGAATGGATATTGTAATGTAAAGTACTAACATAGTGTTACTTTGTTTTAGATCATAGCAGTTTTAGGACTACGTACAGTAAAACAACGGCTCAAACACAGCACCTTCCAGCGCCGAGGTACTATATTCCATGGCACAAAAGTAACGTTTTAAGCGATCTAAGTTACCTATAGTAGTGAAAGCCTGTAAAAAGCAAGCAAAGAAATTGCCTTCCATGGTTGCCCTGTCAACCATATAAGAAAGTAAGTCACACCGGAGTTAGAGGACTGTCTTAACAAAACAAATGGGTATGGCCCGTTTTTTGTTTTTTTTGTTGGACAGAGACCAGACTTCACCATGGTAAAGTGACATTCTTCCTGAGAGGGTAGCCTATACTCTTTTCTACAGCGGAAACGAGACGAAATGCGCAACGAAAAGTTCGATGCTTACATAGGTTTATTTTGCTCGTAGCTTCGCTTCTCCTCCAAGTTGATGACTAGCACAAACGTCGTGGCTCGACAAAGCGCCCGGTACGTGCTGAATGCTTGCTTTTATCCTGTAATTTACTCATAAGCGAGGAACATAGCGTTTCAGCAGCTGTCCCCATGTATTTGCGACGTTATACCACCGAGCAACCCCTTCCCACCCCTGGCAACGACGCGGCAGCAGACCCAAAGATCGCAAACATTGTTGATCAAATTGAACAGTTGACCTTGTTACAGACTTCTGAGCTTGTTGCACAGCTTAAGGTGAGCCGAAAAGCCTTGTATAATTCTTTACTATTGAAACGTGCTAATGCTTGTGTATTCTGAAGTCTCGTCTGAACATCCAAGACGTCGCTATGCCTGTTGCCATGCCCGCTGCTGGATCTGCGGCACCCGCTGCTGCTGCTGAGGAGGAGAAACCTGCCGAAAAGACCGAGTTCAACATCAAGATCGAAAAGGTTGATGCTACCGCAAAAGCAAAGGTGATTCGTGAAGTGAAGAACTTGGCTGGTCTGAACTTGGTTGAAGCCAAGAAGTTCGTTGAAAGTGTGCCCAAGGTTCTTAAAGAGTCCGTACCAAAGGAGGATGCCGAGAAGTTGAAGAAGGCTTTGGAAGCCCTTGGTGCTACTGTTGTTTTAGAATAATTTACTCCATGTTAAATAGATTGTTTTTTCTTGAGATACACTGGTGTGTCAAGGGGAATGGATTGGGACGTGTTGTGGACAGGGATCTTTTTCTGAAGCTAGGCATTCTCCAATTGCATGCTCTGTGATATATGCCCAGTAAAGCAATCACCACAGAGAGTTCGAAATAGAGAATTGCCTTGAATTAACAAATGTACCCTCGCGCCATTCACGGAAAAGCAACCTCGTCTTGATCTCTTGTTTGATAGTTTAATCATGCCAAAGAAATTTTGTTTCATGATTTTTCTTTTGCTTCCGTGTTCAATGCAATGGTAGACTGTTATGAAGAATTAGTGCTGTTGCTTCTAAAAGTATTCTGATACAAGCTCATACAGACGGAGATTGCAAATACATGACGCCTTGCTACAACTTCTTCCAAGTACCGTATATTCTATGGCTTCGATCTGTACTAAGCTTACGCTAATGGTTTTAACGGCTGAGATGATAGGGATCGTTGGCAGTGTTACGGAGAGAGATATGTTCTAAATTTCTTTACGCTATTCTAGAAAGGTTTCGTATTTGCGAAATGACAAGTTGGCGCTAGCAAGCAAAAGAATTATCGGTATCACGCTTTAATAATATCCAACTTGAGCCCTTCGGCGGAATGCAAAACTCCTTTCAAGTAGCACAAAAACATCTGGTCATGGAAAGTGGACTCAAAACAACAGATCGAGATACCTTTGGCTTTGCACCAAAGGGTGCTCCTGATGCGCATTAGAGTATTATAACATACTATTCTGGTGGGAGACAGCGACAAAGAGGTAAGATATAATCTGGAACGAGACTTCACAGAAAGGGAATTTGTCGCCTACTCCCATTCTCGGCCACCACTTTTCCAAGGCACTCCCCGTTTCAGACACGACTTTCTCGGATGCTCCCACTCCGAGTACAGTTCTGTCTCTTTCCGTGCTATGCTTTTAGTGCGTTAATCTCGCTAGTCATCATTTTACTTGAATATCCTGGCAGCTTTCACTCTGTATAGCTCATTGAACTCTCGGCCACTCACCTGACTGGTACTCTTTTACTTGCGGAGGTACTACGTGGTTTTTGATCTTCCGCTTTCTCTTTTGCAGCCTTAGTAGCTAGGTATCTCAAGCCGCGAATCATAAGCATATCAGCACGCAAATCCTTCAAGGGAGAAGGAGGGTCTAACGGAACTACTGCCGTAAAAGCACATGTTTGCAGTAATAACAGTATTGAGAATACTTGACCATAATACACAGATTGCCCCACTTTCGTAGTCTTTACGTAAATCAGCAGCCAATAACTGCTATCTGACTGCTCAAAAGATGGCGTCAAAATTGTAAACAATAAAGAATTTTTTTATATTAACGGCGTTGTGTTGTGAGGTTTGCGTTTGCCGATGTTGATTCTATATCTAAAACATTTTGAATCGCTTGCAAGGTGCTGTAGTATTGCACTTTTTTGTTCTGCAGTTAGTGAAGGAATAAGTGAACGTGCTTGCTCTCCAACAATCTGAAGCTTGAGAAGAACTTCATCACTTGTAACAGCATCTTAAAATGATTCAATGGGCGTGCGCACAGATATTGGGTTTGCTATCTCTAACTGTGGGGGAACTATTTACTATATGTAAGCTATTGTTTGTGTTCAGTCTATGAGTGTACTTACCAAGTATTTCTAGATCAGGTTTTACATGAGGCAATAAAGGCATATGCTTACAAGCAGACTGACGCCATTGGAAATCACGACAACTGCAAGAAGTCATAGCGTTATTGCTTACAGTTACATCGTATGTCACGTCTTCTTGCGTGAAGGACCTCACAGTGAACATATGGTCGGCTGATTGCTCGACCATGTCTTCGACAACAGTATCTGGTATCTCTTGAGCTGCTATTTCGCGCCTTCTTCGTTCTCGTTCTTCAGGTCCCATCCGGCCGACGTTGAGTTGCATACGGGTGATAGTATGTCTAATATCTATTTCAACATCGTTGACTAAGATAAAGATAAGGCGATCTATCCGGCGGTTCCGTTTTCGCTCAAGGTATGTTGTTTTTAACTGGTTATACCAGTTCCGAAGTTGTTTCCATACTCGTTTCTTGTTTTGCTGTAAAGCCATGCTTTGTCGTTGAAATTTACTGCCTATAAAATGCTATTTGCGAAAATAGTTAGATATTTTGATACACAGAATAGTGCAGAATTAAAAGTTTCATTTTTTGATAAATCATGCAACTTTGTGTTTTCCATGTACAACTGAGAGTGGTGATTCAATGATATCTTTGACTCATCTTTTTGCTGATGCTATCAATCAATTGTCCTAGCCAACAACGATCAATTGTGTTTAGGGTCAATCTTTGTTTCTTTTACTGTCGCTATCCTGAGGTACCATGAAATGTCTAGTCATTTCCTCCTCATTTATTTCCCGAAAAATGACATACAGAACACAATTTGCGATAATAAATATACACTCCAGTAGAACTGTCGATTACTTTTCACTACATCTGTATATACGCTAAAGCAATCCAAAAGAGACTTATAAAAGCAAAGTTTAATTTTGCTAAAGGACAAGCAAGGTTGCTGCTGTCATTTAGTTATTCACTTATTCATGATCCATCATTCAGCCTGAGCTCTGACTGGTCGGCGTAAAGATTCTGGATGCGACCCTACGTTCATCCCACTTTCCATATATGCTACTAGGATTCGTCGCATGTTTCTGCCCGAATTCACATCCCTGTTCCATACCTATGGCACGGTTTTTAGTAATTTTGTGAATCTTGCATTATTCCACACACCAGTGGCCTAGGTTGTCCTTGGCTCGCCCGTAGATGGTTATTACATTCTTTGAGCGGATACACGATGCTGCGGAAGTCATTGACAATCGTATGATAAGAATTTTTTTGTGCTTAATGTGAAATGGGTAGTTTCAGAAAATAAACACAGTTTTTGTTGAGCCCTTTTTCCCACTAATACAGCTTCTTCTGAAACATGCAGAACTAATCATTCGATACTAGCATCTGTTAAAAAGAGTTTAGGGAGATTATATGTTGCGCGTATTGCATTATGTAGCATCTTTTTTGTTTATGCCGCAGCGATTTGTAAGTCACATTGACTGGGCTGCATTAGTAGAAACTCTGTTTTGGTGTCCTTATTAACAATCATAGTCGGAGCAGTTTACATCCTGTCTCAAACATGTTCCTTCATATTTAACCTCTCTATATTATTTCTTGAAACTGTTTGGTAACAGTACAGATAGTGAAGTTATATTGATAGGTTTAGATTTTCTATCTTTTTATGTTCTAAAAAGGGATGTTTCATAAACTGCATTACAGTATTCATTGTTCACTTGTTGCATCCCATAGTGCATATTAAAGGTATCCGTTTACAACTAAAAATTTATCGACAGAAACACTGGGTTTTTGACCTTTAGTATCTTCTACTATGTTCATAGCTTTTTGTTTTATGCGTGATATAATAAATGATTTCTGATAGAAATTGATACCCTTTTTTTCAAAAGTAACTTATTTCACCCTATTTTCTTAGCTAAAACCCATATGCATGCACAGACGTTTATTGAGATCGGCTCTTCCCTTAGTTTTGTACAATTCTTTTCTCATAAAAGCAGTTAGATTAGGCGCTTCTATCCTTAACAAGCATGGTTTGAGCGAGACTATAATGTATTTCGAACCTTAGCAGCACTGAAACATACCATTATTGCATCTACTCTAAGATCAAATGTGCTCCTTTATTGGCATATCTTTGTTACGTTCTGCGATGCAGATCATTGTATTACCATCACTCAATCAACTGATTTAACAATCTATAGGTAATCTGTTTCATTTTATCCAAAGTCTCATAATTTTTCTTACCGTAACTAGGATGGTCTTTATTATTAATTGTTAGGCTAACAGAATGAATAACCTGATATAGTCTTTATTAACACCAAGTCCATATGGAATCTAATGTATAAAATAGAGATGCATTATAGTAGCGATGAATGAGTTACCGAGACTGTTTGTAAACGTACAGTGCCTTTTTTTGAACTTGCTGTTTTCAGGTACGAAGTTCCTTACTACTGTAAGTTTTACAAAGTTTTTACCAAATCTGTAATTAGACTATAGCGTATACAAGAAATATTCTTATTTTGTTCGTCTTTTTGGCAGCTTTACTTATTGTAGCTATGAGAAAATATGCATAGATTTTCTTTATTATCGTTATAGGCTTAGCATCAAGTAAGATTTTAAGGAGTATCAAAGACGTTCATCAAATTTAGTGTGCATTGCAACAAAGAAAAAGTATTATCCTACATTTTACGTGTGTTGTATCATCAGCTTTAAACCAAACTCTTTATGAAAGCTATTCTCAAACAGAACATCATTGCATATAAGGTCTCATACGCTATCAAAACGTTTTATAGTAAAGATTGGTATGCTTAGTGACGATGTCAGTAACAGTTGCATCAAATCTTGTCAAGTAATACCCATCTCTGAACAATTCTCAAAGATTGAGAATAATCAAATTAAAAAGTTCTAATCAACTATTGGTCAAACTGGATGGCAATTTTTTTCTTTCACGTCCAAGAATGAAAAAGATATAAAAGAAAAGAAAAAGTACGTTCCCTTTTTCCATACGTCTTTTTCTCATTTCTTTTACAACACCTTACCGTGTTGGATACCGATTGTGAAGAAGATGATGATCCGCCTCTCTGCTATTACAATACGTATGGAAAGTCAAGACCAGTCTGTTTGCTAGAGAGGCTTCAGCAGCGACCATGTCCAGAATGGTCTATCGGTTCCTCAACTTACAGTAAGAATCGATAGTTTTATGGAAAAGTAAAGGCTAATTTACGGGTATCCGTCAGCTATGTACTACCATAAAGCTTGCATGATTAACGTGATTCAACACCTTCAGTCAGCAGTTTGTTACAAAAATTCTTTTTTTCTCGAAGTAATTTATGATAGATAATACAATAATACTAACCTTATCTCTAGCTCCGCGCCATTGGCGTCTAAACAGTTAAAGAGCTGTTAAACAGCCCCTTCGTTGGGTATCGTGTGTGCCGAAAGGGTGAGTGACAAATTTCTTTCAATGAGCAGAGTTGCTGACGTCATTCCATCCGTTGATGATTTAAGTGCATTCCACTTTCGTATCACCAAAAGTGTCGATTTACTTATTCAGCAGCAGAATTCGTTGTTTTAAATGTTGTCATACGTCATCTGTCCGCAGTCCCAAATCTCGTCACTTTTACATTGAATATTATACTTGTCTAGCACTTCGATGTTCTTGCTGTTGTTTTCCTTCAGTTGCTGGTAGTCTTCTTCCGTGAGCATGGTGCTTGTGTTTCGAAGCCTATCTAGTTGCGCTTGCAGTTGATGCTGAAGTTCCTCTTTCCATATTGCTTGCTCATCTACGGACACTGACGAAGATTGTTGAGCGTTTACTTCCACCGTTCGAAGGACTATTTTGTAAAGTTAGGACTGTCCTGCCTACGGTATTAAAAGGGAAAGCACTTACCATCAACGATTTGCAGATGATGTACTCTGCGTAGAAGGTAAATGTGCTTACATGCAGTTTTACGCCAATTGAAGTCTGGACAGCTGCATTGCACAATGGTGTTGTCTTCACAGCTAACATCGTAGTGTATGCTATCGTTGATAAACGATTGGACTTTATATATCGTGCTGTTGTTACAATCTTGCTGCACCATGCTCTCAGCTACTTCATCGGTTAAGGCATCTGCATATATTTCTCGCTGCCTTCTCTCTCTTTCTGCTGGCCTCATTCTGCCAATGTTCATTGAGACTCTTTGGACTGTCAGCCGATAGTCAACTTCCACGTCTTGAAGAAGGATATATATAAGACGGTCCATGCGTCGATTCCTTCTACGTTGGATATATATGGTTTTGAACTGGTTATACCAGCTTTCCACGAAGTTATTCGTTTCCATGTTGGTCTCCAGCTGAGGCTGGAAAGCCAAGCTTCAACGCTTGAACTTGTCCTCTGAGAAGTAGTATTTTTTTTAGGTACGTCATGTACTCATGATAGATGTTGAAACGTGCAATAAAAGATCGCAGTTTCTCAACAAAAACTTGCACCTGTCTTTCATACATAAGAGATCGCAGTGACTCTATGATTTCATGGCGTGCTTCCTTGTCGCCTTTGACCAAGCTTTTGGCCTTCTGCATCCAAGCACGAACAACGTGGAAACAGCACCATTGAATCGAGACATCTGAAGGATAGACGCTGTCAATTGCGCTTTCTTCCACGTTACTGCAATCGATTGTAACTTTTGCTGGAGAGAATCCGCACCGTTTTAGGAAGGATAACCATTGTCTGATAGGTGCTGACGAATGGTCTCGAGTAAATAGGAATGCGACTGGACAGCCGTTTCCTGTAACTTGATGTCGTGCAACGATGGTGTATAGTATGCCATTGGCAATAGTTGTAACGCCGTGTGTCGCGTCCAGTCATACTGCTGAGGCGCTTGTTAAGAGAGGTTTTTGCCATGGTGAGAAAAATCCAAATGCATATGAGTGATCGAAGTCATGACCAATAAACGTCTCGTAATTCATATTTTTGAGTTTATTGAGCCACAGCTTGACCGACTGCAGCTGGTCGTCATGTAGCTTATATGATCTCTCCTCTATTTTTCTGTAGATGTAATAAATATCGTTACAATGAACAGCTTGATCACGATGGACGATTGTTTCTCCATCATTGTCAACACTGTTCGCCAGAAACGTTCGCTGGATGACTCGTCGGATGTCTCTATGATTGTATCCACTTATTAAGGCAGCAGTAATCATTTCCTTCAATTCATCTGATAACCGAAGATGTTGGAGATCTTCAATCGATCCAATTTGGTGACAGTGATCGCCCTCAACAGAAATTGTTACACTATCAGGTGATTCTTTCAAGCACACAACAATCAATTTTGCTTGGCAGTCAATCTTTTTACTTTTTTTTTTTTGTAGTGGCCGTTGCTTTCCTGACTTTCCGCCAGTTATTAAATCGTTTCTATGTTGTTTACTGCCAGAACGATGACAGACATACACCCTTTTCCATAGATACGGGGTACTTCTTCCATGTCTGGGACCTTGTTCCTCTCCACTTGTCTCTTTGAACGTTCTTGTATATTTATGCACCCAAGCAACACCATGTTTTTGTGGAAATTTCTTAATAACCGACTCGAATTCTCGTAAATAGACAGTTTGAACTTGAGGCATTTCAGTGTATTGGATAAGGATTTGGTCAGACATTCTTTTTAGTGTTTCAAGGTGCCTGATATTTTTTTTTTGGTCAAAAGATTATATCGTGACGTGCTTTTTGCGTCATCTCTATATCTAAACAGCGATCTCTGCTGCTGAAATATGTGCGTTCCAAAAGTGTCCTGGTGACGTCATACAGAGTGTATTTTGCGGTGCCCGTAGTAAATCTTGCAGAAGAAAAAAAGAAACCCGGTCATCATCTTTTTCTAAGCTTTTCGATTTGCTGATCATGGGTGATGCTGGGTTCTTCAAGGTATAGCTTCTGGGAGCACAAGACATTTCAAATATTCATTTGGATTTTAGGGCACAAGTAGCGATCAAGATACGCGGTTCAGCAATAAGCAGAAAAAGCTGTTGCAATCTATGAAATTTCCCCCTGAATTCGACAAGAAGGTTACTTTCAATCTTTGCAATCTTGAAGTATCTATTAAGTTCATTAATTTACTGATAGAAGTTTTCTTTTGATAGGTGGATATTAAAAAAGTCAATCTCGATGTCATTAAGCCTTGGATAAGCAACCGCATTACCCAGTTACTTGGATTTGAAGATGAAGTGGTCATAGACTTTACGTTTGGGCTGTTGGAAGAAGCGGTAGGAAGGCATATACAATGAAAAGAATTCAGATTGATAGTGCTTTGATAGAATCCCGATCCGAAGATGATGCAGATCAATCTGACAGGTTTTCTTGAGAAAAATACGCAATCTTTCATTCTAGAACTTTGGAAGCTACTGTTAAGCGCACAAGATGCGGTGGGTGGTATTCCAAAAGAATTCCTAGAGCAGAAGAAAGAGGAACTTCGTCAGAAGAAAGTAAGTACGGCCTGTGAAACAACAAATATTAAAAATTCATCCGGTAATAGGAACATGAAGCGCTACTGAAAGCGCGACAAAATGCAGTGATGGAAGCCATTAGGAAACGAAAAGAATTGGAATTAAAGGAGCAGCGTGAAAATGAAACTAGGGAGTCTGGAAGAAGATCGCGTCATGTAAGTTTTGGACGCTGGGAAACTGGCCGTTCTGATAAACGTGAATTAGGGTGCAAGAAGTCAGAGTCGCAGTCGCAGCCGAAGCCGTAATCGCTCTGTGTCTCCCCCAAGACAAAGATCTCGGGAACGGAAACGATTTGTAAGTAGAGTGCTGTGGAAATGGGCTATATATAATTAAGCCATTTCGTTGCAGAGCGATAGACCTCCAATAAGTGTGAGCAGGAGCCGAAGCAGAGAGAGGTCTCGGGATAGGCAATCGCGCGCTGTAAGTAACCAGACGTGGATAGTTATAATAAGCTGACATTGTGTAGGGTAATTATTCCCGAACGCGAAGTCGAACACCTCCATCTCGTAGATATCGATCACGTTCGCCTGATCGGCGATCTAACCGTCATGACCGTTATGGCAGTGACCGCGGCCATGACCGTCGTTCGAGAGATGATTTCCGCAGTAGCCGTAGGGATAGGGATAGTCGACGACGTGATAGGTCGAGGTCAATCTCGGAATCGCGATCACGAAGAAGAAGCAGAAGCAGGAGTAGTCGACGGTACAGTAGAAGCCCAAGTCCTAAAAAGAGAAGATACAGTCGAAGTCCTAGCGAACCACGCCGCGAAGACCGAAGGCGGCAGTCAACGGATGATGGTGATGTGAGGAAAATAGAAGTTAATACAGAGAATAAAGAGAGAGAGCGACAAGAGGATATGCAAATGAAGTCGCGTTGGGACGATGATGAGGCAAAGTCAAAAGAGGAACACGATCCATCAAAGGTATGTCGGGAAGGAACGTTTAAACGATGGTGTGCTAATATAGCGTCAAACAAAACATAGGATACTGAGAGATTACGAAGCCAAGCTTTGGAATCGATGAAAAAGCGGCGGGGTTCTCATCGTCAGTAACCATGTATAAGTGAAATCGACTGGCACCTCCGATGATGGGTAGAAAGATTCATTTATGAAGTAATGTGCGTTTATGTGACAGATTAAAAAACAAGCATCCAAGTATGCAGATAACTATTAGAGGGAATGAGTGTGTTAATACATCGATATATGTGTGAGATTTTAGTCATCTTCATCATCGTCAATTTTCCATGACGAGTCTGATGTGTGTTTGCTTAATGCAAGGTGATCGGTGTGCTTCTTCTTTTTAGATCCTCGTTGGACATGGGGAGCCAAACCTTGATTGAAATTCCGCATGCAAAGGAATCCAAGAATGGCAGTTGTCTAGTTTCAAAATCAGAAAAGGAAATTGAGATGACATATATGCAAATCTTACCAATGCGAAAACCATGCCTACCAGGACTGATTACAATTGAAAGAAACAGAGAGTTACAGTTAGTGATTTCAATTCCGAGAAGCATTAATCCGGATCAACATACCGAAACACATCCACGTGTACCAGAAATCATCTGGATCTACCGTTTGTCGTAGGACCAGTAAGAACTGGAAGACGACAAGTATTTGGAAGAGGATAAAAAGAATCATTCTTTTTTTACTTTCCGCAGAGACCTTGAGGAATTTCCATTTTGTTTAGCTCGTTTTGGAAAAAGACTTTTTAGTAATTACCGCCATTCGGCCAAAGTACAGCATGGGAAGGACCATGACAGTAACGACCAGTTCGATCCATGTGTCCCACTCTTTGATCCATTCAAAGCCTTCAAGTGAGTCAATAATAACTTGAAGCACATAGAATCCAGAAATCAAGAACTCGAGAAAGGTATCAATCTTAAGAGCGAGTACAAAGAACTGGAAAGTCCTATACATGCCTATGGATACAAGGTTAAATTTTTTTTTTCTTTGGTCTTTCCCTCGGATCGGGGGCGGATGATCTTACGTTGCATGGCGACATCAGCTCCGATTTTCTTGTATATCACCCAGCCGAACTCACGGACGACGACGTAGGATAGATAAGCAAAGCTAATAGCTGAAATTCCTAGTAGAACGGTCGAAGCAATTTCGACGGAAATGGCGTTTTCGATGGGTTTAATCGAGAAAGTGTAATGGTACTGTGCAGCAAGCTCTCCGAGAGTTTTGTGCCACCGTTTACCGTTGGCTACCTGTAAGCCGGCGAGGATGGAGCAAAGTATATTAAGAATGGCCAGCGTGATCACTTCGGCCGCATTTTGATAGATTGTCTAAAAAAGAAGGAAGGGTATTCAACCGGGAAAGAGTTTGTTTCCCCAAAGGATCGGTGAGAAAAGGAGAAGTAAGAGAACGAGTGAAACAAAGAGAGAGAGAGAGAGAGAGAGAGAGAGAGAAAGAGAAAGAGAAAGAGAAAGAGAGAAACAAAAAAGAAAGAGGGGGCTTTTGGGGAGGAGGGTGGGGAGGGGGAGAGAGAGTAACCGAAGGACTTACAGCATCGAAAGCCATGGCAAGGAACCATATCTGAAAACCAGCGAATGCGATATTTTCCCACATCATTCTCATAATGCGGTCCAAGCTTACTGCGATAATATCTGGTTCATCAAGTGAAAGGTAATGATCCAAGGCTTGCTCTAGGAATAGGTTGAACTGTTCGTAGTGATAGTGTGCAATGATAGATTGCAGGATGGCAATGGTTATGCCCTGAAGACAAGCTAGGGCAAGATAAGCTTTGGTCCATCTCGAATGGGTTATCCGTCGAAGCTTTTCAGAGATCAAATAAACTGTCAATAAATTCGTCTTTGTTTTCCTTCTCGTTTTGTCTAATGTCATCGAAAATCTGGATATCTTACAATCTTTTGAAATGTCGCCATTGAGGATAAAATAATAAACAAAAATTAAAATAAAAAAAAAAGGAAGAAAGATCCAAGAACAAATAGAATGAGGGCTTGTAAAAGTCGGACTCATCCCTCATCAACAACCAATTGCCCTGATTTACTTCCATATTTGGAGTACGATAGTCAGTTCCCCTATTTCCGATACTTCCAATCTCGGTTATCGCTCTTTGTTCCGACCAAAGAACATCATGATGTAGAAATACGTTATGCACAAAACGGGGGTTTAGTTATTTGTTATTGTTTTTCGATGGTAAGCGAAGTGATGGGAGAGAATAGAAAAAAAGAAAAGAAGGAAAAGGGAAAGAAAAGGTTAAGCGGATAAAGGGAAAGAGAGGAAAAAGAAACATGGGAAAAAGACATGATATTATACAAGTGAAACCTAAATAAAAAAGCTTAGATGTTCAAGAACAACTCCGTGTACTTGGGCAAAGGCCACAACTTGTCGGCTACAACACGCTCCAGCTTGTCGGCAAGCTCTCGGACAGCTTCCATGCTGGGAATAACCTTTGTACTAGCAGCTTCGGCTAACTCGATAAGATCGTTGATGCTATCCATGTCAATCATAAGTTGCTTCAACTGTTGTGTTCGCTGTTGCAAGCCAGCCACAACAGGAGTCAGCTCATTCAATAGAGAAATTTCAGGCTCCGCTCCAACATTGATCGCCCGCATACTGTTGGCGGATTCAGCCAATTCGCGACGGTACTGATAGGCGGCAGGCAAGACTTGCTGCGTCACCATGGTCAACAAGGTCTGGGCTTCGATCGTCACATCCTTGGCGTACTTCTCAATCAGAATATGGTAACGGGAGTTCAATTCGGCGTCAGAGAACACACCAAGACGCTTCAACATATCGGAGTTCTTTTGTCTGAGGAGGCAACGGAAAGCTTCGGGGCTGGTGATGATGTTGGGCAGACCACGCTTAGCAGCTTCCTGCACCCATTCCTCAGAATAGTTGTCACCTTCGAAACGGATAGGCTTCGATGCCTTGATGAATTGACGGATAACAACAAGCTGATCTTCAACAGAAGCCACGGGTTTGTCTCCCATCTGCTTCTTAAGAGCCGCATGGACTTCCTGCAGGGCGGATGCAACTGCCGAGTTAAGGAGAGTGACAGGGAAGGAGACAGACTGCTTGGAACCAACGGCACGGAACTCAAATTTGTTACCGGTGAAAGCAAAAGGTGAGGTACGGTTACGATCCGTCAGATCACGAGCAATGCTGGGCAAAGTGGCCACCTTCAAATCCAAAACAGTACCCTTGACACGAACATTATGCAATTCCTTTGTTCCCAAATTGACCGGACGACCTTCCTCAACAGCATCCAATACCTCATTCAACTGACTACCCAAGAAAGCGGAAATAATACCAGGAGGAGCTTCATGGGCACCAAGACGGTGATCATTGGAGGCGGAAGCAATACCAGCACGCAATAGATCGCCATGATCATACACTGCCTTGAGAACAGCCACCAAGAAGATCAAGAAACGGTAGTTGGTTTCAGGTGTGGCCGAGGGATCCAACAAGTTATCACCTTGATCGGTAGACATACTCCAGTTGCAGTGCTTGCCAGAGCCATTGACACCTCTGAAAGGCTTTTCATGGAAAAGAACCTTAAGCTTGTGACGATGAGCCACACGATGGATGACATCCATGGTCAACATGTTATGGTCCACCGAGAGCATGGCTTCTTCGAAAATAGGGGCAATCTCAAACTGGGCAGGGGCGACTTCGTTGTGGCGTGTCTTCACAGGTACACCCAATTTGGCCAGTTCATATTCACACTCGCTGATAGCAGCCAACACACGGGTTGGGATCTTACCAAAGTAATGATCCTCGAGCTGCTGGTGACGAGGAGGAAGACCACCGAGCAAGGTGCGACCGGTAATCTTAAGATCTGGGCGGAGTGTATACAAAGCTCTGTCGATAAAGAAGAACTCCTGTTCAGTACCAAGCGTGGTGTAGACATGCTTTGCACGTGGGTTGTCTAAACATAGATCATCAGCCGCTTCCATTCAATCCAAGCTCTCTCTCTTTTTTTGATTTTTGTATGTTACCTTCATCTTTGGGTTCAATCAAGTTGAGCACATCCAAGGCAGCCTTGTTCAAGAGTTCGGATGATCTCAAGAGGACAGACTTCTCATCCAGAGCTTCACCATTGTAGGAAATGAAGACGGATGGGATATAAAGGATGGCAGTTCCGTGAGGTCCATCTTGGATAAACATAGGGCTGCAAAGCGGCGATCGCACAATATATTAGGACAAATCTTTTCCTCGGAACGCTTTTTCTGCTTTACCTCTTCGTGTCCCACACAGTGTAACCACGTGCCTCAAATGTAGAACGCATACCACCAGAGGGGAAGGAGGAAGCGTCAGGTTCGGACTGCAAGAGTTGTGATCCGGAGAACGACTCGATGGCAGTGACCTAGAGTGATGTTACAAGGTTTAGCCCCATTTGAAAAATTCAAAAAGAAAGATAAAAGGGCAGCGCATGGTACATACCTCTTCAAAACCATTTACGTAGTTAGACTTAAGGGTCAAGAAGGAATCGTGTTTTTCGGCGGTGGAATCATTCAAAGGTTGGAACCAATGGGTGAAGTGAGTAGCACCACGCTCAATGGACCAGACCTTGACAGCATGGGCAATGGCATCGGCAGTGACCTTATCAAGGGTCTGGTTACCCTTCAATTGCTTGACAAAGCTCTTAAACACGGGCTTGGGGAGCATTTTTGACATTTCCTTGAGAGAGAACACGTTCTGACCAAAGATCTCAGAGACAGACTGCAGGCGTCCATTTTTGGTAGGGAAATTAATGTTACGAGGAGCCTTTGTGAGACTCTCGACCACTGTGTTAAGACGAGCTTCGTGAGCCATTGTTGAAGGGGAAGGGATCAAAGTTAAGAAGGGTTTGGGAGGGAGGGAGATAATAGGAGAGAAGACAAGAGATAAGTGGAGTAAATGGAATGATATATAGGTAAGGCAGGAAAGAAGGACTGCGTTTTTGCGGGCTTATGAGTCAACCCATCTATAGACAGACCAGTTGTTTTTATTCAGGATAATCCTATTACTATCACGACAATCTCCGAACATCAGGCTATGATAAGAAACCAAAAAAAAAAAATTTAGTACCCAAAATGCAGTTAATGGAAATACTGGGAAAGATAGAGCTGATGCCTCACTTTGGGGTGGAAGAAGGGGCGGGGAGGACCCGGGTACAGTCCCGGATACAGACGGGATGCGTCAGCAATCAAAAAACCTTAGATTCCTCGGTTCAAGATGAATTGAAAAAAATCACCCTTTACTAAATTTCTCACGCTGAGGGACAAAATAGTTCGTTTCAATCTGAGTTTTGATTAGATCTATTTATTTTACCATATCATCATGGAAAGCAGGGTTTGCTGTATTGTAAGTAAAATACAAACAATGAAATGTCAAGTGGGACATGCTAAAGTTTCTTTTTTAATGTTTTGTGGGGTCTGCAGCTCGGGTGCTATGTTACATGGTCTGCAGGAACCATTCATCTAACGGCAAAAACATTGTCCGGTTTTTTGCACCCTTCAATTTGCGATTGGTTCCCTGTGGGGTGAACACCGTTTGTGTAACCTCCATGTGATATCGCTCTTATCAGTTATCATTGATAAAAGATAAGCGGTCTGGAAAAATCACAAGAATCCCTTCGCCCAAAAAAACAGCAGAAATTGACACAATACGTTTGGACACGAACTAGACAGAATTTATAGAATAACTGTACCACACAGTATACACGGCAATGAAGTAGATCCTGCACATATAAAATGGATGACTAAAGAATGTCTAAAACTAATCAGTCCATTAACTTTGTACTGGCACAGAGGGCCCCCCACCAATCTATAGGATTAACTACTTTGTTAGGCTGGTAAGATGCTTTTCACTTAATCATATTGTAAAACGAATACGACATGTTTACTATAGGAGATCTCGTAATTTATTAGCAAATGGATGCAGCAGATGGCTATGCTTTAAGAATACGTGGTTTTCTTTTGTCTGAGACGCTCTGCAAATTGTCCAGGAATATCTCTCTTCGTAAAAAGCTCGTGGCTGTTTGCAGAGTAGCATTAGAAAATGGTTCGTCAGTCCCTTGTATTCCCGAGCATGCTGTGTCAGGTTCTTCTTCATCATCAGATAGATCTTCAACTGTGATCCGGCTGCCTGCTTTTCTGGCTTTATCCTGGTATTCCATCAACCGTAACCGGCCAAGCTGCTCTTCCAGGTCTTTCACTTCGATATCTTTTTTCCTTACGTCTCTTTCTACATCGCGCATAATGCGACGCAATGAGTATAAAGATAGACCCCTAATAACAGTTTAAGTACAGAATTTCCTATATTCACAACTACATACTTGCCCAGTAAGGCTTTACGCTGCTTTTCCTGAATATTCAGGCCATCCAGCTTACTCTCAAGGTCGTTGAGTGTGCTGTCACAAGCTGAGGATAAGGTTTGTAAGCTATCCCACAAATCCTGCACTTCGATATCCAAAGGAAGTTGCTGGTCGTCATCTTCAAAACTTTTCAAATCTACTTTCTCTGGGGACTCGCTATCCGAATATAACTGAACCAGTTTTTCGATCTCAGATTCTCGGACATGCACTATAAAATAAGTCTATAGGTAAAGAAATGTATACTCGCAAGGCTACACCTACGTTTCAACACTTTGTCTCCAATATGTCGAAGAGATTCCTCAAACTCGTTATTTTTCGACTGTAACTGTTCCGTTTCACTTTTCAAGTTGGCCGTTATTTGCGTAAGCGCTTGTGCATCGCTTATATTCCAAGCTGCTTCGTTTTCCAAGTCTTTTCGAGTCTTTGCAACCGGTAAGGATACGGTTTGTCTCTTCAAAATGTCTGCGACTTCCTGATGTTGCTTTTCAACCTGGTATACAAAACGTTACATACAAACCATGTCACACATAGCCTTACCATTTTCATAGCATTCACAGTATCAAAATAAGCCGTTTCAAATTCATGAGCTAGGGTCTATAATATGGATTAGCATGAGTAGGTAAAAACACGTATTGTTTACTCACCTCTTCAGCTGTCATTTCGCGTGGCTTTGGCTTCTCGGGCTCCTTTTCAGTAACAGGCTTCGACACGACGGGCTTCGATACAACAGGCTTTGATACTATAGGCTTAGATACTACAGGCTTCGATATAACGGGTTCTGACATGACAGGCTTTGGTACGACAGGAGGTGTTGCAATTGGTGATGGTTTATCTACAGAAAGAGCGCCAATCTCCGTAAGTTCCTTGACTTGTGGTTTCGGTAAAGGCGCTTCAAGACTGGCTTGTGATGTTATTGTAGCAGGTTTAGTGACGCTCGGCGGTTCGGTGAGAGGTTTAGGTGTGAATGAACCGAATGTCGGGGGCTTCGTAGCAGTCAATGGACTAGTAGCACTACCTAATGCTGAAGTTGTTCCAAATAGCGGCTTGGTTGAGAATGTAGGCTGAGGCATTGGTTGAGCGGCAGAGCCTGATAGTGCCGCACCAAATGTCAAAGGTTTGGATACAGAGGTTGCTTGTGTAGATCCTGTAGCTGAACCAAATCCAAAAGATGGTGCTGGCGCCGCCGTCGTCTTAGCAGCTGGCGGTGTCATAGATTCTGGAGCACTTGGTTTGGATGCTGGCGGCTTTGTCTCTTCAGATGCAGCTAGTAATGGCTTTGCTGTAGGTGCACTGACAGTTTGCGTGGTCGTACTTTCTGTTTTTGTTTCTGACGATAAGCTGGCAGATTTGAACAAAGAAGTAGATCCAAACGTAGGTGTTTTCATAGTAGGTGTTGATGTCGCGGCTCCAAGGGTAGACGTTGATCCGAACGTGGGTTTGGACGTGGATGTCGACTTCAGAGGGGCCATCTGAGTCGTAGTGGTTGCAGCTCCAAAGCCTCCAAAAGAAGGAGCTGATCCAAAACCAAATCCGATGCTAGGTACCTTAGGTGCGCTACCTAAACTGCTGAATGACGGTAGCTTATTGGTGGCAGTAACATTGAAACCTTGAGTCGCGGTGTCTGTGGAAGTCGTTTGTACACCGGATAATAGGTTTGAAAATGCATCATCATCTTGCTGCTTAATGGCAGCTCCAAACGGACTTGCAACAAACATCGATGTTTTCTGTTGGTCGTGTTGTGGAGGGCTGAAAAGTGATGGTTGGGTCCTTTGTTGAGGTGTGGCAATCAACTCAGCATCCGATGGTTTAATTTCTTTCGCGATATCAGAAGTAATAGGCAATGTTGGCGATGTTTCTTCCTGAGTGGGTACAACCACCACTGAATCAGAAGGTTCCATTTCTTGTTCAGTGACTATAGCAGTCGTTGAATCAATAGGTGCCGCCTCCTCCTTTTCGGAAATAGACAGATTGAACCGTAAGGATTCGGCTTCTTGTTCGACGTCCAACTCTTGTGCTTCAATCATGCCATTATATTTCTCACCATTCTTCGCCAATTCCACGGAGTAACAATGGTGAGCTCCAATAATACCTTCATCGTTAATGTAATAGAACACTGGGACTGGGTTAACACCAATATCACTTTCGCTAGAATCATAGGGTGGCAGAGGCTCCGATGCCGAGAAATCAAGAGCAATACCAAGGGGCAAAGTGTCCATATAGGTTTTCTCAGAAAGCGGAAGATTGGCTAACGCATTTTCGTCTAATCTCCACGTTGTCCACCGACCATCTTCACCTTGCCCAACCACAGAGACTTCGCTAGTTGCTGCATTAGCAAGAATAATGGCATGCTTCACTTTCTCTCCAAAATTTGTGATCGTTTCCATGTAAAAATGACCGTCGCGTCCTTCTGGCGTGAACACAGGCGTTACTTCTCCCATGCGACTATAAGTCACTTTTCCCGCTTGAGACGTTTCAATTATGTAGGCATCGTTGACATGGTCGTCATCATTAGATTTCCGTGGGCGAGTGTAAATAGCAAGGAAAATGCGAGTTTCAACCCACAAAACGTCTTGTACTAACCAATGCGTGTTACAACTGCTTTATCTCAAATTTTGCCTAACTTACCATATCTGGGACCCTCTTCCTCTCCAAACCCTGCGCACATTTCCTCGGGAGGAGCTATTTTAGTTTTCTCTTCACCAGCTACGTCGTATTGATGCAATGATCCAGCTCGTGTACCGCACACCAGCTGCTTTCCTTTGGGTGACCAGCATACTGCGGTAACATCGTTTGAAATTGTTGCATTTTTCTCGCCTGTCGTTAGGTCAAAGATCGTACATACATCTCCCTCTAAACGAAGTGCTGCCAGATGTGGAAGGGCTTGGGGGTTGGGTCGAAGATCAAGAATACGCGACCCAAGCTGGAAAGTTTTCACGGGCTTGCAGTTTTGTTTCTAGAACGGCTTTAAGTGATCCATAGTAAAGATAACAAAGTCATACATTCTTAGCAATGTCCTGCGCGCTGAAAATCAACAGCGAGCCGTCAGCAACAGCTACAATGATTTGAAGTTCGTCGGCAGAAAGCCGCAGTTGACACACTGGTCCTTGTTCAACGCGAACATGTGTTTTATCGGAAAGAGATACAGTTTCACCTTTTCCTGCTCCGTAAAAAGCCGATCTTAATGCCTTTGTTCGACCAAATATAAATCCTATGCATGCTGTTTTAGTCGTCGATCTGATTGCTGCGCGATGCAATGCTACCGTCAACAGATCCAGCCACAAAATAACCATATTTGCTAGAACAGGCTAATAGCGAGACTTCGGAAGGGTATTGGCTGCTTTCAAATGGTGAATCTTGCAATGAGACTTTAGCATCAGGTACGAGGCCATTAAATCTGAAAAACTAAGCGCGCATATTGTTAGGACCTATGCGGCGGACTTTCCGTATATCGAGCAATAACATACTTCAACGTCTTCTGGTTCTGGGCCGTAGTCTAATTCGTAGTCTTGCTCATTGTCGTCTTCGAGATCTGCAATTGCATCGAATCTACTCATTGGTTAACGCGAGCGAATGCCTGAAAAGAAGTCTCGTGTCGGGTCAAAAAGCGGTACTGGCTTTTTTTTTTTTGCAAGTTCCATTTTCGCGAGACTGAGAAATCGGCTGAGAACTATCCAATCATTATTGAGAGGCATTGCACAGTCAAGATGGAGCACATGTGTATCGGAACCATGCTTTTAGACATAGCAGCTTATACAGTAGCGTTTTACTATATATAGTTTTACGGTACTATAGCAAAAGTTTTTACGTCCATCAGAGAGCAATAATGCGCTAAAAGTACAATAAATATGCGCCATTAGTAAAATAAGTTATGCATATTTCACTTGCATTCAACTTGATCCTCCAGTGGACGCAAAATAGGTTAGAGCAGCATAAAGATGTACCTTCATAGTTAGCAAATTGAAGGATATATTAATGACATCTTCACTTCCCCCCAAAGTGCATCCTACCGCTCAGTGTAGGCACCCACGCCGCACCAAACCCATGATGGACGTGAGCGATCAGAAAAGAAAGAAAAAGTCCGGGAATGCGTCATCTGGTACAAGAAGCCTACCCACCTATCCAATAGAGAATGTTTTGCTTGCCTTCACCGTTAGATTACAAAGGATCTAAGTTAAGGGTTTCATGATAGTATTTTTGTTTGACTTGTTATCTTACCGCTTTGTCCGATTTCATCTGTATCCGAAAGCACCCGATGTACCAAGTAGTTTTGGATGTCCAGGATCGTATGCTACTCTAGCTTTCAGAGACCGGATGCTTGCGCCAATTGAGCAGAATACAGTGTACAATAAGAGACGTTTGAAGGGCGTTGATTAAAAGCTACTATCTTTAGGTTAGATGGCTGCAGAACAGTAATAACATCCAGCATTGCCGTACCTTGTTTCACCGAATGGTTCCCTTAAGAGGTGCCTTGCGTGTATGCCTTTTTTCTGAAACTTTTGGTGTATCTTGTGGAAGAGATAATGTTAGTGAATGATAACTGCTGTAGTAGTAGGGTATTACCTCGAATGAATGTTTGTAATCTCGCTGCATATTGTTCTGCTTTCATACTTGCCAGATTGATTTACTATACTGTACTGGAATCATGCGGTTAGATAAACCTTCTCGTATCTGTGTAGTTTGACTTACGAGGTAATTCTGTCCTACGTTGGAGCGACGAATGTATCCGAAGGTTATGTAATTGAAGATGCAGTAAGAGATAAAGCCAAAAGAAAGGATGAAAAGGGACAGCACGTCGTCTTATCAATGGAGGGACGCGTCATGGTACGACGTGTTAATGTTGGGGTAGTAGCACAGATAGGGAAATTGTTGTCGATCGATGTCATGAAACAAGCTGCACCAGAACAATGTAACTCGGTTTTGCTTAATGCAACATATCGATGGAATGATTGTCTGTCTGAATTGAGGCGTGTTACACGCATGAACTGCCAGACGTCTTTGGTAAATTGATCAGTATTTAAAAGCCTACGGCTTTTTTATCCGTTGATTCTCTATGTGACCATAGTAGGCAAAGCCAGCAAAGTTATGTATTATTGTTACTAATCGACGACAACATCTTTCTCAGCCAACACAAATTGCGAGAATATATTATTGTCAGCGTAAAGACATCCCATTCGCTGGCGCAAAAGTACCTTTTAACTAAGGCAAATTACATTTCGAAAATTTATACAATACTTCTGAATAAACTCGAAATATAAGCAAATGCAATGCTTGTATCCTTTTACGTAGATTATTCACAAAATTGTAATAGATATATCATGAGACAGCAGTAATAATGTCTCAAGAATGCTGTCCTTCATTGAAGACATGAGATAGAGGTTCTTTTACGTATTTCCAAATACCTATTGACGACCCATACCTTCTTTTTGCCTATGGCCTAAGCGCATGCTTCGTGCAATTTCTCATGCAGATCGTTGTCGATACTAGACATAATCATAGATATCACTACGATTTCGGGAATCTTTGTCTTCAGTGAGACTTATATTCTGTTACGTGTACATATATGCGAAATAATTTGTCCCCTGTTCCCGCGCCGCGCCTGACGGTCAGATGTTTCTTTTCGCTCTGCCTGTGACTGGAACAAAACTTGGCATATCGACCTAGAAAGAACGGCTATGTCTATTCTACGCAATACATTCGCCATTGTAAGCGCCTAACGTTAGTGAATAACAACGATTGACGAGCATTGCTTGATTATCGCAGCATGGAGCTGTTGAAGCATTGAATGGGGGCCTTTTACTCTTCGTGCCTCATTGGTTTTCAAACAGTCTTCCATTGGCCGATGGGACAGCCACCTTTCTTGCTAGAGCTTTAGGCGCAGCATTATTTAGTATAGGTTTAATTGGCTTACTTTGCAACAGTCTGCCAGACATGCTTCCATGCAAACGTTCTGCAGGTAAGAAAGGGAGAGTGATGCTCATACCCAAGTTTAACAACAACCACCAGGCATGGGCTTCATGGCATATCATGCAGTGGTTTCCATATTAGCTTTTCAATCAAGAAAGGATGGAAGCTTAGCAGCCAGAGAAAGCTGGGTTCTCACTATTAGCCATGCAGTACTGGCAATCGTGTTCTATGTTTGGTATAGCGTGACAGAAAAGCAAGTTAAAGCCATGGCCAAGCAGAATAAACCCAAGAAGGACCATTAAAAATAAAAAGCAAATTACTTCTGTTTATCGTAGAAAGGGAACGCGAGTGGAACACGCCTTTTCTACCGGCAGCATGTTTCTGTGTGCTCTATCATCCTGCATGGCGGTTATCGTGACCCATCTCCATCGCGTGAAGTAGCTTCATGTGGTACGCTTACTTAATTAAAGTATGTCAACTAGCGCAAGTTGTGTCATTGCAAGATTTATTCAATCTTTAATGTGCTCTTTTTGTACCATGCATTACTTTAATTTATGAGCAGTTTATGGGTATCAGATACATTTTTTACTGCCAAAATGCTTCAAAGAGTTATTGTAGTATGGGTCATGGACACACTATCGCGTCTGAATAGCTTTTCTGTTAGCCACTAGTGTGGCTCGGTGTAGGTCAAGCATGATCTGGATGTCTAACTAGCAGGACTTTTATGCAATAAATAGAATGTTTGCCAACTAAGAGTGATCTTGTTATAATGTATTTGGATCTGTGAAACGCCTCCATAGCACTGTGAAAGCTCGTGGACAAGAAGCATTGAATGTGGCTAGTAAGTTTTATTCATTCCTTGGCATAAAATATGGTATACTAAACTTCAGTATCTTCAGTTAAGGAAAGTAGCTTATTAGTGGAAGCATTCTCTGATATACTTTAAAGGTACATGCAAAGGTTTTCGGTCAATGAATGTGGGAAGGATCAATGTTCGTTATATATAAAGTCCGCAGTGCGGTCCGGATTTGGATGGCGAACATCCTCCGACGCGGAAGGCATGTACCAAGTGGAGGAACCTGTTGCCATGGATCCCTCCTTTGTGCAGTGTCTCCAAAATGAAGTTCAGTGCCGGTAAGTGGATGATATAGAATCAAGACTGCATGGATATTGACCGGTTTGGAATGGATGATTAGACGTTAGCTCTTCCCGCCGCAAGTGCAGAAAGGCTCACTTCACTGCACCCTCCCACATTCGTCAGAAGATCATGAGCTCCCCATTGTCCAAGGAGCTCCGGGAGAAGTACAACGTAAGTAACCATATCTTAAGTAAAACGACGGGAAATTGATCTTTCTTTATATAAAAGACCCGCTCCATGCCCATTCGCAAGGATGACGAAGTCTTGGTTGTTCGTGGTACCTACAAGGGCCGTGAGGGCAAGGTTGTTCAGGTCTACCGTAAGAAGTGGGTCATCCACATCGAGCGTGTCAACCGCGAGAAGGTTAACGGTAAGCAATCGAGCGAATTCATTCGTACAATTGCCGGACAATGTCTAAATTACTTGGTACCTTTTTTCCTTTCTACCATACAGGTGCCACTGTCCCCATCGGCATCCACCCCTCCAACGTTGTTGTGACCAAGTTGAAGCTTGACAAGAACAGACAGGCCGCTCTTGATCGCAAGGCAAAGAAGGATGCCATGCAACAGGTTAGTTTATATTGAGTAGACTCACTTATGGAAAACTAATAAATTGTTCGCTATCTAGTAAACCGGCGCAAATCTAGATCCTTTAAAAATAAAAAACACCTTCGAACTGTAGCAATGCACGTTATGTATGATGAACTTAATTTGTTATTGAGTGGAACAAAACCGTGGATACTGCGCTATTAGACGGTAAATGATGTAGAAAACGATCGATCCGTACGATGGGTTTTACGGTGCGTTTCTCATCCTCTTGGAAACCGATCGTGTCACGGTTACCGAAACAAACCTTCCCTTTGCCGTTCAGAGAAAATAGGCTTGCTACTTCCGAGGATATGGCTAGAAGCAATGGCCGACATATTATCTAAAAAAGTGTATTTTTGGTATTGAAGAAGTGAATGCGCGCCTTTTGCTGCCTCGTCATGGGACAGCTTGGTATGGTTTAGTGTCTACATTTGATCATAATTTTAAGCCCCTTTTTACAATGACCCATGCATATTTCTTGGCAGCAGATCGTTCCGGCAATGAATCCGATGACTTTTATCGGCTTGATTTACCATTTAGGTTTTGCGTTACAGTGCATGAGCCTTGCATGTCAGTTTTATAACAAGAATGCAAGGTGCTGCGCAGTTAATATGCGTCTGTGTCGTAATTATTTACATATCAGTAGCATCCTAGCAACGTTTTGGCGTTGGCTATCGTTCCATTGCGACATAGCAAGAACAATTAATGACTTTTTCATTAGCTGAACTGTTCTTAGACTTTTTTTTTTTTTTTTTTGAGAGATGCAGTGGGATAATCTTGACGATATGTATGCTTCGGGTTTTACAGAACAATTTAAGTTAATGTATTGACTCGTAGTATGAGCTCTTCGGTTAGAGCAGGGATAACAATACAAGATTCTCATCCATGATGTCAAAGCACCTCGGAGTTTAAGAAAGTTGCTTGTTTTAATCTGCAAAGACAATCAAACCACGACAGGGAAGTTTTCGCAAAATGATGATTCCCGCTTTGATATTTATATAAGAGGAACGGTTAATATTATCAAATCATACCAATACACACGCTGTTAAAAATTGAATCTGTAGGTAAATAAGAACACTTGGTATAGCCGATTGATTGATCGTTAGTTCGCCAACGAGCGGACGGGGTATTTTGCTTACCAAATACAGAGAAAATTGCTTGTGGCTGTGCCAAGCTCATCATCAACTTATCCGGGCTTTCATTTCGTCCGCTTCATTCACCCCTAAAAAGGCTGTTTCTGTAGTTTGATATTGTCTATTACGTACGTATATGTCAGAGTCATGGCTTGCTACGATATCTGTCTATGGTTGAGCCAGGCTAAACGCTACAATGGAGCACATGTGTTAGTACGTGTAACTAATACAATCATCTCATTGGATAAGGCATTCAACGCCACCGCCACAGGCCGTCATTCTTTCCGGCAAAAGAATGCCTAAATTCAGCGATAATTGACCGATCCCCATGGGTTGCTCAGCACACAAAATTGGCCGGACGCGTCTTCCCGTCTGATTGTCCAACATATATAAAGCCAGGTTTTTTTTTATCCCGCTCAAGTTTTAAATCAAAATCAAAACTCATATATTCCCTTTTCTTCCCTCATGGCTTCTTCTGCTGAACACAACCAACACCTCACCGTTGATAACGCAACGACCGATAACGGATCGGATATGACGAGGATAAACATCAGGGAATCATCCGAAAGTCTCCTGAATCGAGAATCCACAACGGCCGCCAAGGCGCCTACCCCGCAGAATGACACCTTCAACAGACGGGCTATCCTCCTAAAGCAACTACGAGCTCTCGCTGTTATGATTTTCATTGACATCGGTCTTCCCTTGGCGCTCTACTACGTGCTAAAGATGTATATCAGTGTACTTATTGCTCTTGTTATCTCTGGTATACCGCCTTTGTTGAACGTAATATTCACGTTTTGGAGACGACGAAAAGTGGATATATTGGGCTGTATCTTCGTCATCTCCTTTGTAGTTTCGGCCGTCTTAACTCTTATTAGTGGTAAGTTGCAATATGCCTTAACCGCGTTTTGGAGCTTAAGCTTTTTTTTCTCTTAAAGGTGATGCACGCGTGGCGCTACTTCGTGACTCTACAACCACGGCACTTGTTGGAACCATGTTCATGGTCACACTTATCCCGCTCGAGACGCGTTGGTTAACTATACGGCCATTGACGTTCCTAATTGGCCAACAGATGATGTCGGAGATGCCTAAAGTGGAATGGATTGACAGCAATGGCGAACATCAAGCTATGCAGCGAATGGACTGGGCTTGGCACTACGTCCGTAGATTTCGACTTTCGTGTTATTTGATAACGTTCCTGTGGGGATTCTTCCTTTGGGCCGAATTCGTCGCCAAAGTCATTATGATCAAAAGCACACTAACAATAGACCAGGTTATCCTATATGGTTACATCATGGTCTTGTGTGTTGTGGTCGGCTTAACAACCTTCAACATCATTGTGAGCATAAGGGTATCTAAATACTGCAAGACATATGCTATCGAATGGCGAGAAAAATACGACTACACCGACCGACTACCACAATAGACACGTAGATATTACCTCTCCTCTTTTCTTGCTTTGCGCCTTCTCATCAATTTTGTATTTACTCTGGCATTTGATTTCATGAATAAACTTTTCCATTATATTATTACAATGATACACATGGTATCGATGCTATATAAGCGCGATTACCGTTGTATAATCATGCGGGATTAGTTTATTGAGTTGTGTGTGCGGGATGTGCTAACGAACTCTTTTGCTCCTTCCATTCTTAGAATGAGCTTATAGATGGAACGCTAAACCCTTTGTTTTTATTGCGAGTCTTTTTCCCATTCGCAGCAAGATGAGTGTCGCCATCCATTAATCAAATTCAGCTTCGAATAACAGCTCTCTTTCACCACGAACTTCGCCGGCAGGTATCAAATCCCAGAGTTGGTTCGATGTATCAACGGGGTACTTTTTATGGTGAAGAATCAGACGGGTTCCATCCGTCGTATGTCCACCCTTAACATCCAGTACCATATGTGGCTCTGCTAATACATAAATATGTCCATCTCGGTATCCCCATCGTTGGTTATGTGCGTCCAACAACAATTTGCGATCGTATTGGCATATCCAAGCGTTATCTACTATTGGACCTCCTCGAACGTCCAGCACTTTGCCTGAATGTTTGTTCACGAGAAAACCATCCTACATTCATAGAAATTCAATATATGCGATAGCGATATCGAGCCATTTTGGTCTCACCTCATAATACCATAGCTGGTTGTCCCTATCGTCGTTATGCTTGGGTGTCCATAACAATATCTTGCCATCGTTCTACATGCGGAGCTCTTGGTCATCCCGATCCGACACTGTGATTTCATACCTTGGTCGACGCTCCGTCCACTAGAATAGGCAATGAATACGAACTTTATCTACAGCATGTTGTTGATTACCGTCTACAACTTTTCCTGAATGACGTGATCGAATGTAAAAGTAGCCTTCTGGAAAATCGGTCATGAAGAGAGAGTAACACAAAGGGCATAGGGCAGGTCCTGCACGGAAGAATGGGCCAAGCGCGGGTGGGTGTGACAGCTGTAGAAACGATGGAAACTGAGCTTTTCTAAACCGCAGAACCGCTTGCTTTAAACAAACTGCTACGTTTCTCTTGTCTTTTTTTTTCCCCCTGCAGGCCAGTTACTCAGACCATGCACTGGGCCACATAACTGAGAAAGTAACACTGTACTGGACCTTATACTGATCCATAATACTGAGCTGGAGGAGAATAAAAATGCAAATAACCCGGAAGATCCCGAGCATCACGAACCCTGTGCTTCATAGAAGGGTGCGAATCATTTGTTATTCTACGCATACAGATACTTCCTGCAGTCCACAACAACAACAAAGACAACAACAATAACAATAACAACAAGCCAAAATAGCAAGCCTTACTTTTTTTTTCTCAGTCGGTGCATAAGCCATTCTTAAGGAAGGGGCCGGCCCATTTATGAACTGCCTTGTTCTTTGCCACATCAGTGGCAATATCTATGCTGCAATGTCTCAAGTTTATTAACCTAACATGAGCTCTTACTCTATTGAATAACGTATCTATTAGATTGACAAGCAAACTTTGTTGGATAAACGCTGGTTAGGGGAAATGTACCTTTTAGGTGAACTAAGTGCGCATGAAAAAGACATCACGTTGGGTCTATTACTATTTTGGAAGGAATAAAAATTCTTATCTTTTGAATGACTTTTCTGGATCGGAACAGAATGAGGTCTTTTGCAATTCTTATCTCTCGTTATCAGTACGCCATAACAGTAACAAATTTCATCAAAAAGGAAATATGGGAGCAAGTGGTGTCACATCTTATAATGCGTGCTAGGATTTTTATTGTTGAGATAATGGATGATGTATATTGGTAGAAGAAAATCGGACAGGCGAAAGGGAAGTAGAGGAGGGGGGAGTAAGAGGTCGCTTGGCGGAATCATGATGAGGCGTCTTGAGAGTACCATCGATCTTGTCGGGTGATTTATAGTATCGGAACGTAGGTGGAAGAGAAAGTGGTGGCAAAGAGGGTGATGCTGAAGTTTGAGAAGGAGGGGCAGGAGGAGGAGGGTATGACATCTCAATAGCAGTACTTATGAGTGACATGATGGAAGAAATCAATTTGTTCGACTGTTGCTGTGGTTCTTGTAGCGAATCCATTAATGTGCGATAACGTTCCGTTGATGCTGATGTAGATGCCGATGCCGACGTCTCTTGCATTGTGATCTCCCTACTGGTCGTTATAAGGGATTCCAGGCTCTGAAGCACGGTACAGGAATTGGATAAAAGTGTATTGATGCTAACTATTTCTTCTTGCAACTCATCTCGTCTCTTCTCTAATGCCTGCCTTAACCTTCCTGGTTCAAGTAGCGCACCGACCACACTAAACGCATCTTTCGGGGCTTCGGCATTTTGAAGGAGATTTTGTATGTTGGGTAACAAAGATTGCTTGGCATGTTTACGATCTAAACCCAAGCTACTACTACTATTGCTGCTGTTGCCACTCCCGTTGCTATTGAGACGATAGAACGATTGACGTTTGGCTGTGACATTGGGTCTTTTGCGTCTTCTGATCACACTTCGCTTCATTGCAATAGGACGATGAATATTATGCAGCTTGTAATAAAGACCACACGCGTTGCAAATGGCGTTTCCATGTTCATCACGCCGCCAAAGGGGGGTAATACTTGTTTGACAATTGAAGCACTGTGTGGTAGATGTTGCATGACTTCTCTGATGATAGTCGTCTTCCTGGTATTGATAATCATCTGAGCAGCGTTGAGGGGAATCCGTCATCGTTTCGTCCTCTTCAGATGAACTGTTACCGGCTCTTGTATGTTCAGTACTTCGGGAGCTATAGGACCGTAGATGACTTTCAGACATGGTGGTGAAGAAGAAGGGAGGAAAAAGGAGAAAAGATGTGTTGTATTACTTTTTGCCCCATTTGATAAGTGATGCATCCACTTTTGTGTCTTATCGGATAGAGATTGCGTTTCTACGCATTGGCATGGACTGCAAACAAAGATAAGATTACCCAACGCTCTTTCTTCTTTTGGTATCGGGGACTCCTCGGACTTATCTTCCGGACACTGCCGGGATAACCATGTCGGAAATGGTCTCATATCGGTTCAGAATGAAAGTGTTGGGACGAGAGCAACGACATAGTCTACTTGATCCTTTCTTATCATTGAATTATAAAAGGCATTAAGCTACTCTTAGACATAATCAGATCTCATCTTGACTAATTCTCTCTTCTCCCTTTTCTTTTTATTCCTCACCAAATATCATCCCCTACAGGAAAAATTATCCTATTATAGCCTATCCTTGAATAGTATCCTAGAATAAGGGTCACTGTATCTTATGACAACATCATTTCGTGCACTAGTGTTGACGATTATCCTCGTATTCTCTCCTTATTCGGAATAGAATACATATGTAGGCTAACTCGACTTCCATCTGCTTCGTCACTCCTCATTGAAACCTTTGACCTCGCTCCCATTACGGCTCGCTTCCGTACAACTTTTTCTCACGGAAATAGTCGTATGGACATCCATGTCGGACATGCAACATTGGGCTCCGCCCCAATACAAGCCTTCGTTTTTCCTAACAGCTTCTTCACCTACTATCTTACTTTTTATCAGCGTTTTTTTAGTCCATGGTCTACCGAGCAGTCGACCTAGATGGCGTTCTTGTAACTGCTGTCTCAATTCACATGCGGAAAGTTAGAATGCTAAGAGGGTTTCCTATCGGATTTTGACGAAACAATATCCTTTTCCAGCTCCGTTTCCTCAATGTTTCTCCCAGCATCCGTAACCTAGCAACCTAGCTTCCATCACTTTGTGGAACATCCCAGTGGGCTATATTTATTTGGTGCCTTCGTCTTATTGATTCACAGATGTCATCAAGGTACGGGCACTCGCTTTCCCAATCATAGAAAAACTGTTCTTTCTCCTTCTAAAGCAGTAACATACGATTGACACTTCCTTTTCTCTCTAAGTTTTTCTTAGTCTCACTGCCTTTGAAATGCTCTCCGTTCGTGATCATACTTGGCCTGAGTAAACTTGTATCACATGGCTCTTTCTAAAAAGATCGGTCAACCAAAGCAGTTTTGCTCGTGACACAAACAAATCGATCAAGGCATTTCTTCCCAACGTTGGAGATAGACAGTTCGGCTGTCTTAAATTTCCATCTTTAAGGTAGTACAAGATATACTCTCCGAGTGTTCGGTCGGCATTTCAGTTTTTTAAGGTGGCAAAGTTTGTTGGTTCGTCTTTTTGTTTCCTCTTTCACCTCGAAATGCTACTTCTGAGGACACTCATCGCCACCACAACGGCATTCAGTGCATTGCTCGTTGGTGGTCATGCATACGAATTTGATAACCTGCAAATACCAATCTCTAAGCGTCCTATCCACGTCCAAGATTTCAGGGTACTCACCCATGATGCTGTTCCAGGTTATCAGGTCCGCGTGAAACAACCCAAGACGTGTGAAGATGTTATCCAGGTAACTGGAAATTTTTTGCTATCTTCTTCTAGACATTCACAGTCCCTTCCTTTGACCGACGAAGTACTCCGGTTACATCGATAACCTTGTTACGGATGATCATCTGTTCTTCTCATTTTTCGAAGCCCGCGAACATCCTCAAACGGCTGATACTGTCTTATGGCTTAATGGTGGCCCTGGTTGTTCATCTATGATGGGTAACTGGATGGAGCTAGGGTTAGTGATTGGACAGACGATCGCGTTTTATTGACCTGTGCTACTTAGTCCTTGCCGTGTTGACGCTTCAGGCAATACAACAACCTACAACGAATACAGTTGGAACGCCGTTGCTAATGTCATTTTCTTGGATCAGGTTCATGTTTTATCATTGAGACTTTTGTCTTGAACATTAACACATTGTCTTGTAGCCTGTCAACGTCGGATACAGTTATGGTAAATCAAAGATCAAGAGCAGTGATGAATCTGCCCGGGACGTTAGCGCATTTCTACGTATTTTCTTGGAAGAATTCACAGAGTATTCCCATGCTCCGTTCCATATCGCTGGCGAATCCTATGGTAGGTGTTTGCGTATTGAAGCATGCGAATAATGTATTGTGCTAGGTGGTCACTATCTTCCTGCGCTTGCAACTGCGATCATGGAGAATAACTATATGGCTGTGGAGCAAGGCCTGAAACCAATTAAACTTGATTCCATGCTTATCGGCAACGGCTGGACCGATCCCCGCACACAATTCAAGTATTACCGAGAATATAGCTGCGCTAACGATAGTCCATGTAAGTCATGACCTTGGACGTGACTGTATACAGAGTAATACTCAACTATGGCATGCAGACAAACCTATCTATGACAAAGAAACCTGTGACGAGATGGAGAAAACGTACCCTCGCTGCAAGAAACTTATGGATATTTGTTATCAGCACCCATCAAGATTTGCCTGTGTGCCTGCTGCGTACTATTGCGAAAAGACACAAGGTGGACCCTTCGAAAGCACCGGATTGAATCCTTACGACATCCGTCGCAAATGCGAAGGCAATAACGGACTATGTTATGATTTGATTGAAGCTATTGATCGATACGCAAATCAAGATGAAGTACGATTCGAAATGGGAGTAGATCCTGAGGCAGGAAAATACCAAGGCTGTAACGATGCTGTGGGCGACCGATTCACCTTCACTGGTGATGGGTAAGATGGAAATCAGCTTAGTTAAATGTTCTTATTGTGCGGATTTCTAGTGCGAAGGACTATTCTACCAATGTTGCTGCCACACTGGAAGCTGGTATCCGTGTTCTGCTTTACGTTGGTAAGTGCTTGTCGAGCTACATCAGCAGTCACCTAATACCAACCATTTTCATGGCATAGGTGACATGGACTATATCTGCAACTGGTAATTGTAACGATCTACGTGCCGAAGGGAATTCATCAGGTTTTCTTTATGTAGGTTTGGTAACAAGGCTTGGTCTTTGGACATGAAATGGTCTGGCCAAGAAGGATATCGACATGCCATCGATCAACCTTGGTATTCTCTAATCACAGGCGAACAGGCAGGAGAGTTCCGCACCTATGGTAACTTGACATTCTTGCGTGTATTTGATGCAGGCCACATGGTAAGTGTTCTAGCCTTATTGAATATTTCTTCGTTTCTCATTTTCTTGTTAGGTACCATACGATCAGCCTGAAAATGCCCTTGATTTCTTTGCACGATGGCTGGCACGAGACGATTTGAAATATAAATAAGAGGATCGTCGTCGCATGTCTGCTATGCTTAACGATGTTACGAGCATTTAGTTATTTATTTGCATCATGTGAATAAAATGATGTTTAAACTATTTGATATTATTTTGGTTTGCCACATCAAAATTCACAGTCATGGGAAAGGAGCATACCATGGCTCTCTTTTCGTTCCGTACGTAATATCCATGATTTTTGCTGTCCTTTCTTTAACAGATTCTCCAGTCTTGCTACCTATGCCAGACATCATTGCTGAGGATAAGACCGTCTATAAGCCAGAATCCTTAGCAGCAGGACAGTCGATTCAACCCAACCTTGGTTTTACTCCGTAAACTCCGACAGTAGTCCAGCGATTCATTTCTCATTTCCTTCATATGATCACCGCTTCCATGGAAAATGAAGCCAATAGCCGACTTGTTGAAGAACTGGAAGAAAAAGTGCAATCGTTACTGACTGATAATTTGCTCAAAGATGTTTCTTCCGACACAACGCTCGAAGAATTAAACACACTGATCGCCATTGAACGCGGTAATGCCTATCGAATACAGATCGATAGAGGCCCGCTTGAGCCGCTATGTATGTTATTCCTCAAACATCAAAGGAATCTGTTGTTAATCCGACATAGCCATTGTTGTAGGTCAGGCATCGACAGTCAATGACATCAAAAAGTTGATACAGGTTAAACTGGAGCGCATGCATAAACATGGAAAACACATTAGCTGGTAAGCTTTTTTGATTGCATTAGGATGAGAATCTAAACGAGCTGAACACTTTAAAGGAAATACATTTGGCGATCTCATTGTTTATCGCTTAATAGCCAACGGCTACTTGATGACCAAGCCCTTGTAAGCGAGCTTGGTATCCGTCAAAATAGCGTCCTCAAATTTACGCGTCTGGCATTCGAAAAAGGAAAACATCGACGCGCTTGGCACTGGTATAATAAGCGTGCAGGACGTTGTTAGATAATTACAATGCATGTATGTTGTGTATGACAGCTCTGAAAATCATGTAATGTAAACTATCTTGCGCTAATGCAGAAAAAAAAAATGTACAATATCAAATATATTATGGAATGTATAGCTACAGTTGCTGTGCTCGCCAATCCTCTTCCTCTTCTTCCTCTGATTCTTCCTCCTCATCCTCATCCATATCATCAAAGACAGTTTGAAGCCTCTTAGCTGGGGTACTTTTTAATAAATTACGGACCGTGCTCTTCAAGCTGGATCGAATCTCTTGTTCGGTATCATCAAATTCCATCCCCGTTTGCGTCTCCTCCCTCCTTCGAACTCCTCCCGACTGGCGTAGTTTCTTCAAAGCTTCTACTCGCGCATCCAATTCTGCCTGCTGCTGAAAGAGTGCTTCATCTCTATCGATCGCTATACTCTCCTCATTTTCTTCTTCCGCTTTTTCCGAGATCTCCGTAGTTTCCGTCATGATCACTTTGAATATCTCATAGTCTCGTTCCAGATCAGCCTGTTTTACTTCACTTGGAGTAGGTTTGTTTAACACCTTTGCTTCTTCCTCTGGGTTATCGAAGAAACCTGCTGGAATCTGATTTGCCTCCGTGTCATCCTCCTGTTCTTGCTCTTGCTCTTTCTCTTCCTCCTCCTCTCGCTCCTCCTCTTGTTCCTCTTTCTCGACCGCGCCCCCCGTTGAGTGATACTTGTCAAAAAAGTCTGATGGTAATGCATCAGTGGTATCTTGCATTTCTATATCGTGATCCTCAGTGGTTTCTTCGCCATGATCGTCGTCTTGCCGCGGTCTTTTCGCGATACGATCCTCGCGAATATCAGCTTCATCGGCTTCCATTGGTCTTTTCAAATCTTCCTGTCTCTGTTGTAAACGAGCTTGCTTTTCTTTCAGTGCTTTTAGTTTGGCGATGTTTTCCTTGTGAAAAGAAGAAGCAAGATGGCTCGGCCAAATAGATTCATTCTTCACCGGTGCATTACATACTGCACAAATAAGTCGACCTTGACCATCATACTTTGCAAATGGATGGTTTATCTTTTCGGTTTTTTGGCGTTCCTGACGCTGCTGTTTGAAAAGGCGACGGATTTCTGGTTTAGGTGGCATGTGTGTTCGGTCTGTAGTTTGACCAAGCAACCAGCGGTTATTCAGGTTTTCATATTGCGGGCACCACACTTAGCAGTCCCCACTGAAGGATCTGAATGTGGTGTCCGTATCTTTAATACACGAAATTGGTTACTCATAACTGCCAGAGCACCCACTGTGGCTTACCTCTTCCTGTAGAACAAAAATTTATCGAAGCATGGCTCAAGACAACGAAGAAGCATTCGATCTCAATGAAGTCATTGTCGATGCGCCTATTGATGCCGAAGAAAAAAAGAAAGCTTTGAAACGTAAAGCTCGTACCGAGAAATCGAAGGCAGATCAAGAAGAAAAGGTGCGATCTAGCTTGCCTAAATCAGGAAAACGACTGACTATGTGTAAATAGCGCAAGATAAACAGAGAAAACCGCGAAAAAAAGAAACTCTTGAAAGAAAAGAATAAAAAAAGAAAGGTATGATATATGGACCATTGCAGACGCTCAACTTTGTGTTTGTAGAGAGGAGAAGCAGTCAGTGACGACGAAGAGGCCAAAGATAAGGAAGAAACAATAGAACAAGACACCACGGATAATGCATCAAAGCCAAAAGAGAAGGTTGAAAAGCCAGCGAAAGAGCCAAAACACGGTGTTTGGGTTGGTAACTTGGCGTTTTCCACTACAAGCGATGCTGTACGTAAATTCTTCAAGGAGTGCGGTAAAATCACCCGTATAAAGTGCCCAAGCGGCGATGGTCCCAAGAAGAACAACAAGGGGTAAATCACGTCTTAAATTGAGAAATTATGCGATAGTTAAACTTGATGTAGGTTTGCGTATGTGTTTTTTGATTCAGCTGAAGCAGTAGAGGCAGCTGTAGCAAAATCTGAGCAGAAATTGGAGGGCCGAGCTTTGTTGATCAAAGATGCAAATAATTACGAACGCAAGGATGGAGCACCTGCACCAACCAAAGAAGTCAAGAAACAGAAGAACCCCCCTTGCCCAACCGTCTTTCTCGGTAACCTTAGTTTCGAGACCACTCGCGAAATGATTCAAGAGCATTTTGCCTGGTGTGGTCCTATCCGCAAAGTGAGATTGGCGACTTTTGAAGATAGTGGGAAGTGCAAAGGGTAAGTGTACAGATGAATGGCATGGATTTAAATATTGATCCATTACTAGTTTTGCGTACATTGATTTTGAGACGGTGGAATCCGCTACAAAGGCTATCCGTGCCCCTGACAGAGCTGTACTAGACAATCGTAAACTTCGCGTAGAATTCGGTAGTGAAGAAGCGCATAAACGAAGTATGCCATGGCTAAAGCGTGCCGAAAAGAGACAAGCAACAGAAACTTCCACAGCATCAACAAACCAACAGGAACCAGCGGAACAGAAGGCTGAGACAGAAGAGGGAAAGCCTGAACGACGACCGAAAAAGCCTAGAGTGGATGAGGACAAGCCAAAACGTACAAAGAAGCCAGGTAGAATAGCACCTGGCGAAGCATTACGAACAGCACAGCGACAAAAACCATCGGTGCAAAAGTTTGAGGGAACCAAAATTACCTTTGGCGACGATTGATGTATCCCTATTAACCACAATTTTTGCTACCGAAGAAAATATTGTATCAATATCCCGCATAAGAGGAGCAGATGTATATTAAAATCATCCATCATTCCAATCCATCTTTCACTTCGTACATCCATCCCATTTCTTTACGACATGATCATCGATTCCGCCAGTTGTAGATGAGCGCCGTCTTTTTGCGGCAAAACTACCACTGTAATCGTTGGGTACTGTCAATGCAGGGCTTGGTTCAGTAAGACCAACAGGGACGATCTTTTTGATCAATCTTCTAAAAGCTTTCTGGATGGCTGGAATTTTCTTAGGGTTACGGGTAAATATCCTGATGATAACTTCTTGGAACTGGCTTGGAATCATGTAGGATACTTGATGTTTAGGAATCGTAAAGGACTCTATATGCCATTTCTACATAAGCATAGGTGTTCACTATAGATATTGACTTGCCTTTTTCATTGAATTTTGAGAAGAAGCGGATCGAATCCACAGGGTTTCGATCCTTCATTGCATAATTAATTTTAAGCCAGGTTACTATGACATCTTCTTCCACTAATCCGTCATTGTCACTTTGATGAGATATAATTTCCTGCGCAGTAATTGTCTCCTAAGAAAGAAATATCAGCACAAGCATACTTATAACCCCAACTTTGCTTGCCTTTTTAAGACGAGACTCCAACTCTGGTGATAATAAAAACTCATCAACAAACTTGTACAAATCTCTTCTACGTAAGCGCTTCATGATCTGGCGAGCTTCTTCCAGCTCCGGATTCTTGGAACGCTCAATAGCACGAAGGATATCATCCGTCATATGCAAGTATTCTTCCGGCCTGTCTACCGAAGCAGATATTCCCATATAGGAATCTAAAGGAAGGTTTCTTGTTCGCATCAATGTTCCCACACAGCATGTTTCATCTTACCGGCGCTAAGTAGCGCGTCTGTGATCATTAACTCCACCGCTTTCGCTACAGCATATTCTTTGGTTAAGTGTCATGACCACATGCTGTAGAAACTTACCGACACGGTGTGTGTAAATTCGTTTAAACAAACTGTACCGAGTATGGAACATTTCGTATAGATTATACACCTCTTTATGATGGTAACAAATCTCGTCATCAACGACTCGGCTATATAGTAGCAGCCGCTTTGCATCGTAGGAACTACGCAAACCCAGATTCTGTGCATCTCGTTCTATATAGTCAAACTTGTCCACATCCACACTATTCTTCTTATTGGCCACAATATCAAACAGAAATCGTCTCTCCTGCAACTGGCTACGACTATATGAGAACATGGCGTTTTCCTTCATTGGTCCTTACTTCTGCGAACGTGGTGTCCCATCAATTAGATCCTTGATCAGATTGATATGCTCTCGTTCAATATCAATATTATTATCGTCAATCAAGTATTCCAGCATCATTTCAGATCCTTGTTCGTGTGTCCACTGAAATCCTGGTCTAAAAGAACATGATAAAAACAAAATTAAATGCAATGTCCTATCGCATCATCCGCTTTGTTGCGATTACCTTGCACGTGGCATAAATTCACTGTCAAAAATATGGCTAAAGGGACCATGGCCTTCTCGTAGCAGTTAATGACTGGACCGCTGAATCATTGCTCTAAACCTACCAAGATCGTGACAGAGTCTAACGGCAAAAAGCCATTGTCAATTGCATATCCGATTATTCTTGTTAATTTACCCTGCAAGCTTCACACATTTGATTTCATCAGCTGTTATGTCTAATTCAGGCTGGTCCTTTTGGAATCTTTCAATCAAGCAACCCGCTAAATGGGAAACACCTGCAGGCATGATTAATATTGAAATTTCCTTTTAATTCCCGAGTTTTACCGATGGAATGTTCAAATCGATTATGACTTCCTCCCGGAAAAACAAAGTATGCAGACCCCAACTAGGACGTTGTGCAAAAACTTTAGTATATTTTTTATGCATGCATTTGCTACCTGCTTCAGATCGCGAAGACGTTGGAACTGGACCGTGTCAATGAAGTCCACTGTGTAATTGTCCAGTCGAATGTGACCCTAAAAGGTAAGCTTCTAGTTACATTTCCCCATGCCATGAATGGTTCGTACATGAATAGGATCGTTAATCACTTTATGACGTTCGGGAAACATGGAAGATGAAGCATGATCTCTAGGATAAGTAGCTACTATTTCGTCCATGGCGTCTATCAATGGAGAAATCCAACCTTTATGTGGTGAATTATGGTAGAACTGTGGATTGTCGGAGATCGTTGAATTTCCTCAACATTCGTCTGAGATCAACGTGGCAGCTCAGACCAAACCGATGATTTACCCTGCATTTCTATTCTGCCCAATAAAACATCGTCATGTTCACTAATATGTATACACGCTAACTATAGCATGGATAACTTTATATATGTATACATGCGCAACCATTAGCATTTTTAGTACAAAAAACGCGGTGAATGTTACACATATATATTCGATTGGTTTCCCCACACTTCGCCGATTATCGAACCCAGAACCCTCATGGGAGATAGTGCAAGTCTCTAAGTTGGATCCCTGCAATTGATTTTGAAACACTAGTGCTTAATAATAAGAGATTATCCATGTATCAGTTTCACAGTTAAACAGTGTATGCTGCGCCCATTTATGGATATACCAATGTCAAAATGTGTCGCTGTTTTCTATCGTTGTGCATTACTATAGGCTCGAAAACAGAAGAAAAAAGAAGGAAGCGAGAGAGAGAAAGGGCTGCTGCAGTATAGTTTTGCCATATCTATCTCACTGCGTACAACTTTCTAATTGACTGCACTGAAAACAACGTGATCCTTTGAACCGTATCGTCATACCTTGCATGTTTTGAGGAATTGTTTTGTAGAGCTTGTTATTTCGTAGAAGTGCAAGTATTTTGTGAAAGCAACTGATGAAAACTATTTTAAGTATCTTATTCTGGAATAATAGGCAGAATATAGAGCGTTGCTTTAGACTGCATGATAAGGTTCACGGCTAAATGTGGCTTGAATTATGTTCCTGAAATTTGTCAGCTCAATTAAGGAGGCTTCTTAAGTGTCAAAGAGAAAAAGAATGACTCTATCTACTCCGTGCACATTTTTACCATGCTTCGACATGTTAATGTCAGATCCATTCCCACTTTGCTAACCTCGACCAGGTCGTCATTCTCCCGGTCATTACGTTGGGTAAGGGTGTTCCTGCTTGAACCCATTTATTGTCTTCCTATCTCATTGACTGAACTGCTGTGGACTGGTCTTCTTGTCATAATATAGACCTCAACATTGGTTCAGCCTAAAGAAAGCGTTCTGGAGGTAAAGAAATAAATAAAAATAAGAAATATCTAGAAAATTGCTAAAGAAATGGTATCGATAGTCGCCCGTTTTGACAAAAAGCCTTCTTGCATCTCGCCAGTTTATCTTGAATCGTCCAAAGCGTTTAAATGCATTAAATTTGGATATGATCGAAATCATGTTACCAACTCTAAAGGTAACCTCGTCTTTAAGTGGGTTTGGCCTCTTACATCTATTTGTTAATTTAGACCTGGGAAGAATCTGATCTAGCCAAGGTTATAATACTAAAGGGCGAAGGTAAAGCCTTGTGCGCTGGCGGTGATGTTAGAGGTAAAGCTTCCATTCTCTTGTTAATCCTAATAATAAAAAAACTAGATGTTGTCTCGTTTGCGTCAAATAACGACCCTAGATTGTATGAAGTAATGGATAAAGAATACCAATTATTGCATACTATCGCTACTTTGAGGACGCCCTATGTCGCCTTGATGGATGGATTTACTAGTAAGAATATTCTGAGAAGACATGGTGATATAAAATCTGACCGAAAACCAAACAGTGGGTGCAGGTGCCGCCCTATGTATGCACGGGGGATTCAAGGTAGCTACCGAAAATACCTTGTTCGCTATGCCTGAAACAGCCATCGGCATCTTCCCAGATGTTGGGTCCAGTTTCTTTTTAACTCGACTAGATGGTCAGCTAGGAACGTATCTGGCAATGACCGGAAACACCATAAAGGGTGAAGATGTTTTGTAATACTCTGATGAAAACACGTGCCACCTTTTGGTCATTAAGACTATTTCGTAGATTTGCTGGCCTTGCAACGCACTTTGTACCCTCGTCGCGGCTTAACGCGCTAGAGACTCGTTTGGCAGAGTTAGACTCAGCAGAGCCGGACCATATTGATGCTGCGATTGAGGAGTTTGCTGCTACTGATGATCAAAAGTTGCAGTATTCGCTCGCGGGCTCAAAGAGAGAGACCATTGAAAGGTCTTTGTCGAAAACTTGTTCATAAAAAGCTTGCTGATGTGTCACTCATAGATGTTTTAACTTTGACACCGTGGAAGAAATACTAGCTGCGCTGGGGAAGGATGGATCCGATTTCGCTCTACAGACGAAATCAGTTATGCTGAAGCGTGCCCCTACTGCCCTAAAAATCACGCTGGAACAAATGCGCACAGGTGCCAAATTAAATATAGCACAGTGCCTGAAAATGGAGCATAAGTTATTGCATAAAATTGCTGTAAGTTGCGTCTGACGGACAAGCACAAGGTTTGCTAACTACGTGTTAGACACATCATGATTTCCGCGAGGGAGTTAGTGCTCATCTCGTTAGCAAGAAACAGCCCCAATGGAGACCAAACAGTCTTAGTGATGTGGACCTTTCATTTATCAAATCCGAATACTTCCGCGGACAATGCCAAAGACAGTTAGAGCTTTTACCAGGAAGGGACTATAAACTTCATCCCTATCGTAAATATGCGCTTCCATCTGAAGAGGATATCCAGTACGTTGTGACAAACCAATCGGACCTGTTACCGCCAACGATGACTCGTCAAACGGTTGTGGACTATTTCGTCGCTGCAAGAAAAGGAAAGTTTGGCGTCCGTCAAAAAGTGCTTGAAGTCCTGCAGCGCAAAACTCGTACAGCTACTGTCGCTAATACTATGAAACTGGAATGGATATATTAAGTAAAGCTTTTAGACGATGTAATAGCGTTTTAATGCGATATAACTGCGGCAGATCGTTCTGTGTTTGCAATCTTCCTACAGCTCTTGATGGATCTAATGCCTAAGCGTGAATCCAGTGCATGGACTTATGGCCTGAGTTTATGTATAGAAACTGGAACGCACGGTATGCTCGGTCTAAGTGTCTTTTATGTAGACAGTTTCAAGTCATAAGGAATCCCCTTATGGTTTTCTATGATTATTTCATATGTGTTGCATGTCCCCGATATCCAATACGATGTCTTCATCAAACTTTGGCAGGGATGGAGGATTCATCATATCACGTTGCCGTTTTGCGCGTTCAACGATTTTCTGGTATGATTGCTCTGAGTATGGAGAAACATACCCATCCCCGAGCCCTCCACTTAAAGGGACTGCTCATATGAAATATGTGAGCCTTTGTGATCTTGGGTCGCTACGTACTCGCTTCATACCAAACCAATGCAGAATCCTGCTGCCCATCACAGCTTTCCAATTGGCTAGTTTGCCAACGTTCCACAGGCGTTCATTAAAATTGGTGGTTACGATTTCATAATTATGTCCACTCATATCGAAATCCACTCTCACTTCGTATGGGCGGTTGTTAATATGCTCAATCGTAGTTTCGTTCAGCAATATGTAGTAACCATGTGTGACGGCAAAGCCGCAGATGGTGACACCAAATAGAAATGATCTACAAAAGAAATGAACACAACACGTTAACGTAGCGGCACACCTACAATATAATCAAAACGAGCCATTGGGGATCCAGTGGCATACTCTGTTTACAAAAAAAGGAATCCATTTGATCAATGACAAGCCCCCATGATCAGAGTATGAGATAAACAATCAAAAAGCAGAGAATCGTTACCTCATGCTTGATAGCTCTGAGAACTTGTGGTAAAGTGCTACAAAAGAGCCATACTCCATACAGGCCGGTGTACAGGACAAATAGGAAAAAAAATTTGTAATTCCTGTGACCCACACATCCATTAATCCTAAACTTAAAATGTCAACAGCGATAGAGAAAGATAACAAAACAAGAGCTGGATTGTACCAGGGACAATGACTATAACAAATCAAATCAGTCAGTGGTACGGGACTAAATTTTAAGGGAAGATAACCACTCAACTGGTCCATTTTCAACACGCAGGCATCGCATTCTTTACAATGGTGCGCTCTATCAGGTTTGATGCACTGGCAAATATGACAGAACCTTGGCACACCATCCTGCCGTGTAAGACAAACTCGGGGCATCACTGAGCTGCCGCTATCCACACTGAAATTAATTGCCATCATTGTCTTGTTATCGAACAAGTCAGGAGAATACTGATAACGTGGTAACTGAAGAGCAACCGAACCTGAACCTGACAACAGTGGTGAAGCATTGGTCTGCTCCGTAAGGACGTGCGCAGTGAGCGGGGTTAATTTTTCCCCTCTTAGTCTCGTTCATTTTTTTTACCTGAGTTGGTTTACCCGGTTCTCTGAATAAGACTCGCAAATATGAAGCTAATGAAAGACACCAAAGAACAATGGATATGCATATAAAAAGAACTATAATAGTAGTGGTAAAGTCAGCTGATGCATTGCATTTCGGTGTGTGTCTGGAATGTACCGCCTTGTGAAAGATGCATTTGCGATGAATGGAGTAACAATGTGCCTAGTATATTATTTCTTCAGCCAAAGCGGCTGCATGGATACCAAAACGTACCACATAATCGAAAGACATATACATAGCAAGTATACACCATAAGGCATACTACTGCTGCCGGCAGAAGCCTACCAGCCACGACCATGAGTTGCGGGATTTGAAGAAGGGAAGGGATTGGGCAACAAAAAGATGGATCACGCTGTGGCTTCACATAACATTTGCTTCCTATTTTTCCATCCAAATGTTGCAACTCAACTGCAAGAAACTGAGATGAAGTCAGTGAGGTCTAATTGAGAAAAAACTGAAGCTCTCGATCCCAACCTAAACACTCCCTTTGTGTTTCTTTCCTGTACCATGGCAAGTAACGTCTTCAGCCCACCCAGATAATTCGGAACGTGGCCATGCCAAACCAAACTGTTACACGGACTGAGGTGTAAAACTTTATCCAGTTTAAGTGGGTTGCTCCGGCTAAAGACCTCTTGGCTGTGTATTTGCGAATGCTGGAAAATTGTTAGCCAAAATAGGTAAACCTTAACATGACCTAGCTGAACACAGGCCTAAAAGTGAGCCACTCTTTCGGATTGCACCATTTAACATGAGCAGATCTTTAAAGCTCATTCTTGCATAATGCTTTTCAAGAAGCATATTAGTAACGGTACACTTAAGTCTAACTCAGTCCGCGGTTTGCTTGGGAAGAAGCCTATATTGCAATATCCTCGACTTCGTTTAGGTACTACTGGGTATTGACGAGTGTTGGATTCGGGGAGCGCCGTAACTAACTATTCTCAGAACTTCATCACGAACTACCCCAGCATACAACCAATGTGCTAAATTTCATCACAGACATCTTCCTATACTTCATTTTTAAAAGCACAATCACTCTACCTTCAAAAGCTTATAATAGCTAACTCTGAATTCCTGGATAAGAGGGGCACAAGCTAAAGGGGGAAAAGAAAACAAGAAAACAGGTCATAGAATGTGTTGGCTTAAGCAGATATATTAAAGTTGGTCAATTTTTTTTGACTCGCATTAGATCGGTCTACCACGTTCCAAATTAGAGAACACGCAAACTTTAAGAAGCCATTGAATTCAAGATTTTGCACACCAAGTTCACTGATAGGTGGAAGTATTAAATCTAGAATACCTTGTGAAAAGAGATAATTGGAGACAGTTTTCTTGATGATCATTTTGGCTCAATATCAATGCATATCATCATTCGGATTATTATCAGCAGTAATTTAATACCTAAACATAAATGACATAAAATTCCGTTCGTCTTATGGCAATCTTTTTCGTATTAAAGATTAATGCCGCAGTTATTTTATGTACGTGAAAACTTTATATTGTTTTGTATATAGTTGTTGGACAGCAGATGAACTGTGACAAGAACCCAGGGTTATGCACAAGGTAGACACATAGGTTAGCGGATTTACATCCCGGGTAGATCTAATTAGAATATTTTTGGAAAAAGATGTTACAGTTCTTTGATGTCCCTGTAACATTAGATTTCAGCCTGATATGAAGAAAGGGCTACATGATATTTGTTCAAAATCAGTATAAAGCTGCAGTAAAGGATATAATCAGAGACAAAGAATGACAGAATATCTGTCGATTTGCGAAACTCGTGGCCTGATAGTCAATGGCTGAGGCATTCATAAGCAGGGCGTAGAATAAGATTGGTGTTACCTCTACTTTTTGTGGAAGGTAAAAAAATGAAGATAAAAGCCATAAAATTTCCTTATTCCCATTTTATTTTTTTTCTTCTACAAACCATGCTATCATCTCAGGACTCCAAGCTGAAAAAGCTATTGAATAAACGACCAAAATCATGGATGTTCTTTTCAACTTCGTCCGCAGTATCGACCAGCGAAACGACAATTAGACATTCTATGGATCATGCCCACCGTAGTCATAGTATTCATGGTTCCTGGCAACACGCCATAACCAAATCGAGCGGCGAGGGTCTCCTTGAAAGCGAAAAAATCCAAACTGCGGCAATTCCAGCAAGACGTACAAGTCGTTACTATCAACATGATCCTAATATACAAGCTAAATTCGACCAACTTCTTGCACACGAACGACTGGTACTTGTATCGAAAAAGATACAACAACAAAAACACCGGCCAGTGTCTACACTGCAATCCCATTCTTGATATTATACCCGCCCTGTCTATATGTTATTGAATCACCGAAAGTTCCCCTCTCCGCTGGTCGTCATGCATCATGTCTAAAAATAAAAGAAATAACTCTGGTCAATTGGATCCAAGAAATTAAGATCCATTTAGCTCTGCTTCTTTTGAAAGTAGAAAACTACTAAATATCTTTCTTTTCTCCGTTGTGTTATAGAGATAAACCAAAACTCGTCTTTTCCCCCGTCCTCTTTATCTCGTTTTCTCCTACACTCTATGCAAGCGCGGGATGCAGCCGTCGAAGGAGTTTAACCATCGGATGCAAGTATCCTGTTATATCTCTCCGACATACTACATATCCCTTGGCAGCGGACATTTTATGCAACATAGCTCTACCTGCCGTTCTACATGGAAAAAGAATATCTTAGGCAAGAGCAAATGCATCCCTGCGTTGTAAGGTGTAAAACAAGAAAAAAGTTTACAGCTTTGTTATCACGAGGGGAAAATGATGGATTATCACATTGGTCAAGATGTTTTGTTTCATTTTGCAGGTTGACATTTTCGACATCCGATCCGTAAGTTTTCTTGACTCAGGGTTATGTTTTCGGGCAACTCTTTTAAATGTTAAGATGCAATTGTATTACATCTTTGGGCTGGTATGTTTGCTGAATCTAAAGATACGATTATCGTAGGATAACTATACAGACATCTTCATATCAATTTTGCCATGGGGTTTGTAGTTTTCCAGCACAATGTCATCGTACTCGAAATCGTCAATATTATCGACCTTGCGACGGAAAGTAAGAGTGGGAAATGGTCTTGGTTCTCGTTCGATTTGCTGTTTGAGCGCTTCAATGTGGTCAATGTACACGTGAGTATCACCTAGGGTATGGATAAACTCGCCAGGGTCAAGATCGGTTACATGAGCAATCATCCGTGTCAATAAAGCATAGGAAGCAATATTGAATGGTACGCCAAGACCCATATCGCAAGAGCGCTGATACAAGACGCAAGACAGGCGCCCACGGCCACCTCCTGTTGGTGGATTGGATACATAAAACTGACAGAAAGAATGGCAAGGAGGCAGTGCCATTTTTGGAATATCTATAGCGTCAATTAGGACTTCGCTTTCCCCTCCCCCACTCAAACCAAGCAACTCCGTACCAGCAGGGTTCCATGCCGACATGATGATACGGCGATCGGTAGGGTTGTTCTTGATCTTGTCAATGACTTGCTGAAGCTGGTCAACGCCTTTTCCAGAATAGTCGGTGTCACAGTCCACATATTCTGCTCCAAAATGTCGCCATTGGAATCCATAAACAGGTCCAAGATCACCTTCCTTCCGATGCGACAGACCGATCTTGTCCAAATCCTCCCGCGAGCCATTGCCATCCCAGATCTTAACGCCTCGATCGCTCAAATGCTTCGAATTAGTGTCGCCGCGGATAAACCAAAGAAGTTCCTCGAGAACGGCCCTGAAGAATACACGCTTGGTTGTAAGCAGTGGGAATACATTGTCTCTTAAAGAGAAGCGCAATTGAGGTGGAGCAAAAATTGCCAAGGTTCCAGTACCGGTACGATCCGCACGGTGTTCACCTTCATCGATAATGCGTTGAATGAGCTTCAAATATTGATATTCTTCATGTTGCTGAGTGTCGTTATGGCCAGTCATGGTTATGGAGAGAAATTAAACTTTTTTCAGTCGCGTCTTAAATCGCGTCTTTCAACGACGCGACCGCTCCGTGCGACGGATGTCAAACTGCTGGGCCGAACAACAAAGACCTGCCAAGACAACGGCGGACTTTGAAATCGTTGCCATTTCTACCTGCAGATTATGCCTTGCTAAAAGCGCTATATGATAGTGTCCTTATGATATGCAGAACTCTCACGGACCAACACTTATTCGGTTTTTTTTTTTGGGCAACAAAGTCCAGATGACAGACACAAAAGGTTAACGAACTGACTAAATAGGAATTGGTCATGGGGCTTCTGCTAAGGCCAATTGACCATGAATACGAACTAGTACGACGTTCTTTAAATAACTCTTAATTAGGCGAGATTAATTATCTACCATAGCGCGATGCCGTGTTGTATGCCATGCAAACGAAAAAAATGCAATAGACCTAAAAACAAACAAACTTTAAAGAAGCATCCATACATAAATATTTTTATAGAATATTTAGGTTCAGTATGACATTCCTCTACTAGAAGCAAATCTGTTGGATACGGAAACACGTCATTTTCCGGCTTGCATGCGTTAATTCCTACTTAATCAAACACTGACGATGGTCACTTATTTATTTGGATCGAAGTTTACGTATTGTATACCAGACAGCCATGAGAAAAATGTAATCTATGATAACTACAATTTACTAATTCCTCAGGAGCGAAACTTTGACAAGTAACATACAAAACTTATCTAATTGGGAACGCACATATACAAGATCAAGCAGATGTATGTTTGCCTTTAGTCCACCGTGCTGGTTTCCGCTATTGTTCTTTGCCCCACCTACGCTACTGTTGCTCTGCAACGTGTATTGAAATCTCCATCCATCAGTTCCTCATGTAACGCTATATTTTATTTGTACAATCATGTTATAGTTCGTTGTTTCCTTTGTTATTAAACTCCACAATCAATAGTGGACTGAACGTAGGTCCTTATTACAGAATCTTGGTTCTAGTCGATAGAAAGAAGGATATGGTCGTAAAGCACCATATCATACTTAGGCAGGTTCGTAGCTTTTCTTATACTACTCTAGCCGTTATTTTGTTCTCTTTCTTATTGATCATTGATAATGCGATCATGTGAATATGCCGAGAAGCTCTAGACCGATATTTTAATCTAACGAATTCAACCAATTTCGCAGGATCGCATTACTGGAAAATGAGCATTTTTTGGATTATTTACGCTGGTCGACTTTGCATAATTATTTCAGGAACCGTCATAGACCTTTAAAACAATGTTTTTAGTGCATGTCTGTAAGATTTAAGCTGGATTAAACCCATTATCACGCCCTCAGTTTTTGTCTTCCTTGTTTTTCAAATGGTCTTAAGTTAACTATGGTACTGGTCATCCTTAAAACAGCCCAATCATCTGCTTGCCGTCTTTTGCCCCTTTTGAAACTGTTAGTTCGGCTATTTGGACTAGCATTGTACAGTGAATCGGTGGAGCGATCCCGTCAATAAAGGTAAACGCGGCGTCAGCATGCAAGTGCTACTCTGCGATTCCTAAATCTGCGGTGGCTTTATATCGGGCATTCAACAGGTTGGGTCGAAATATGCTACCACGTAATCAACATGCAATGAAGTGCTGAAAATTTACCTATCTTTGTCTGATCTGGCATACCCTGACTATCAAAGAATCACCTCAAGAGCTTGCTGTGTGTCAAGCTTTTTCTTTGATCAATCGGAATACCTTAAATAGATCATAAATAAGATCTCAGAAAATGCGCTATGGATGTTTATGCTGAGCTGTCTTTGTCAGGAGCTTGTGAAGGACTTTTATCCTATGCGTTGACAAGCAATACGCTGCTATACTGAGTATACGGTGGTTTTCCTGCCTTCATCAGTTGGTGGGAGACTTAAATTGTCTGTCCGACTTTCAGGTGAGTCATAAGAGCAGAGACTCTTTTGCAAATGGCCGCATAGAAATCGGTCGTGATGCAAGATATGTAAAGCAAAAACCATTTAGGATAGAGTGACCTGGAATTATGTAAGATGGATGGAAGCGTTCTTCTTTTGGCGTTCTATTTCTCGCATTCAGTGACTTGGATACTAGGTATGACACATTTTTAAAAAGTCAAACAATTCAATCTGCCAAAGCGGAGGCTAATTGTTGTTCAGCATAAACCGCCTTGCTTGGCTTTTCCGAGACCACCCGGCTCAATCCTGTTTTGTCCTACGTCAATCAGGTTTAACCTTTTTGTTTTCACTTCAAAGTGGGGTAGTGGCCAATACTAGGGATTTAAGAGTGCAGGATATGGAATCATCTGACGCGTACAAACTAGCTTCACCGGATTTGACGGGTTGCTAGGATAAAAGGCTAAATTATCATTTTGCCGGCGATTCCTTAGTGTCAAGGAAACCAAAACTGAAGAGAGCGGAAGCCAGTTTTTGAAATAACAGCAACAGTTTAAGATAAAAGCGATATGATCGTTTGACTTGTTATTTCTGTTTTGCGCTAAATGATTCATGAATCAGGTCCCTTGGTCGGATCTACAAAAGCTGACTCCAGATCTGTGCTCAGAGTGAAAAAGGGAGATGATCTTTTTTTTTTCTTGTGATGACTCGTCTGCACGCATGTGATTGGACCTTCTCAAAATTTGGCAGTCTGCTTTGAATTTCCGCCAAAAGCCACTTGTCCCAAATCTGACCTTTAAAACCCTAGAAAGCCGATCTTCCTGCCATCGAATTCCACCCCACTATCCTTCTTCCAGTCAAGAAATAAAGCCTAATACCATGGCCGTCAAGCCCACCGATTCCTGGAACGTCCCTCTCAACACTACTCTTGAACAAGAAGATAAGGAAGTCTTCGACATTGTCGAGAATGAGAAGCTTCGTCAATGGTCTGGTCTGGAGCTCATTGCTTCCGAAGTAAGTATTGAAAGAAGACGGACATATGGGATAGAAAGAGAAAGAGGAAGAACTGACGGAGCGATGTAGAACTTTACTTCCCAAGCTGTGATTGAGGCCAATGGTACTCCTTTGACCAACAAGTACTCTGAAGGTCTTCCCGGAGCCCGTTATTATGGTGGTAATGAGTTCATTGATGAACTCGAGGTTCTTTGCCGCAAGCGTGCTTTGGCTGCCTTTGGTTTGAACCCTGAACAATGGGGTGTCAACGTCCAGCCCTACTCTGGTAGCACTGCCAACTTTGCCGCGTTGACTGCCTTGATTCAACCCCAGGATCGTTTGATGGGTCTTGATCTTCCTTCCGGTGGCCACTTGACTCACGGTTACCAGACAAACAAGAAGAAGATCTCTTCTTCCTCCATCTACTTCCAGTCCATGCCCTACCGCGTTGACTATAACACTGGTCTCATTGATTACGATCGTTTGGAAGAGAATGCTGCCTTGTTCCGTCCCAAGTTGTTGATCTGTGGTGCGTCAGCTTACCCTGCTGAATGGGACTATGCCCGCATGCGCAAGATTGCCGATGGTCACGGAGCTTACTTGATGTGCGATATGGCTCACATTTCTGGTTTGATCGCTGGTCAGCAAGCCTTGTCACCCTTTGACTACTGCGACGTGGTGACAACTACCACCCATAAGACACTGCGTGGTCCCCGTGCCGGTCTTATCTTCTTCCGACGCGACAAAGGCGATGACCTTGAGAACCGCGTGAACCAAGCTGTTTTCCCATCCTGCCAGGGTGGCCCACACAACAACACAATTGCTGCCGTTGCTGTTGCCTTGAAGCAGGCTGCTTCTCCTGAATTCAAGTTATATGCCCAGCAGGTTTGCAAGAACGCTAAGAAGTTGGCTGAAGTGCTCTCTGGTTATGGTTACAAATTGTCCACTGGTGGAACCGTTAACCATTTGATCTTGTGGGACTTGAAGCCCCAGAAGTTGACTGGTTCCAAGATTGAGCGTATTTGCGATATGGTCCAGATCACTATTAACAAGAATTCCATTGCTGGAGATAAATCTGCTGGTAAGGAAATTTGTGGATATGGGTGTGTGTGTGTTGGATATTTTCTGTTTTTACTAACTGAGGCTTCTTTCTTTCAGTGACCCCTGGCGGTGTCCGATTAGGTGCTTCTGCCTTGACCAGTCGTTCTTTGAAGGAAGACGACTTTGTCAAAGTCGGTGATTTCCTTCACCGTACGGTTCAGATTGCCAGCAAGGTTCAGGAGCAATGTGGTTCCAAGTTGATGAAGGACTTTGTGGCTGCTCTTGAGGGTAATGAAGAAATTGCCCAATTGAGAAAAGAGGTCATTGAGTTCGCTCGTTCCTTCCCCATGCCTGGTTTCGACCCCAAGACTATCAAGGCTACTGTCACCATCTAAAACTGTTTCTTTTGCTTTTCCCTTTCTTCTTCAATTACTCTCGTTGTTTAACACAATCTCCCAATGTATAAAAGAACAAAATAAGATTCAACCCGCTTTTGTATAAAGAATATCTCCAAAGAACTTTTAATCATTTCCGTTTAACGTCTAGGCACATGCCATATTGTCCCAAAGGCTTAACCATAAATAGTCATATCGAAAAGAAAAGAGGTACCTTTTCATTGTGTCTCCGTTCAAGCCAAAAGGGAAAAGCAGTGCTTTTTCTGGGTTCCAGTCAAGGTCTGGCTTTACTTTTTCCGCGCTGCATGAAATTTACTGCCTATTGATCTCAGCCCAGTAGAGGCATGTAGGCATATCCTTTCAAATGGACAAGTGTAACATTCGACACTTTATCAGGATGATAACGATGAACAGATAGCACCACTCAGGTGATTGCGTCAATTTTTACTGTCTCTCGAGGCGCGTTTGGGGATCGCATGGGAGAGACCATAAACAAGCATACACTGAAACAAACGACGCTTTTCTTTTTTTTTTCTTTTTCCCTTTTTCTTTCCGTGGGCATGTAAACAATGCTATGGTTATATCGACCAAAAGCAATAAGCATAGCAAATGAAATCATTACCTCCACCATCGAACTCTTTCTACCATTCTACTTGTACCACTGCCGCCATTGGCCCTACCATGTCATTGGCATCTTGACAGCAGCCATGTACTCGCTGAGAGGCACAGTCGGCTTATGGACCTTGCTAGCAGATAAATACCCGGATAGTCATGGCATACTCATGACCATGCTAGCTTTACTTGGTACTGCCGCATGGGCTGCTGTCTTTTTCTATCCTTTACCACTGCCTTGGACAATTGCATCGATACTGCTCGGCCACGCCTGTCATCAACCTGTACGAGTTCTCGTCCATAGTGCTATCCTAAAGATCCTTGGCGACTACAGAATCATGCTGTAAATACCCAAATGAAAAGGAAAAAAAAAGATCAGTTTTTCGAAAAGAAACATAAGTGACATATATTCGTCAATAGATTCGAAGCGCAACTTCGATGGGGAAGATGGGCAATCATATTTCTTTCCGGAGTTCTTGGATGTTGCATGATGTATTTTCCGCTCGACATGGTATTATTCAGTGCAGTTACTCTTGGGGCGAGTCTCCTATTACTACTTGTGATCATCAATCGTACCGTGCAGACCTCTGTGACAGAGGAAGAAGAAGATTTTATGCCGTTGTTAATGAAAAGCGGTCTACAACCTCTCAATAGCGGAAGTGCCCATGTGCCCTACGGTCTATATAAACCCTACAGTGTCTTTGGGGAGGAACTTTCGCACATCTCCGAAGAAGATATGAGTGCCATACAGCAAATGGCCAGTAGTACCTCTCTGATACGCCATGCCAGCTGGGCAGCAAGCAATGATAGCAGTAGTCGAAGCAGTCGAACCGCAACAGCAGCACAACAACAGGCTCTTTCGATCGTTTCTGTCTCCTCCTTTGAACTTGCTTTACTGCCATTGTCACCCCCCGAATCACCCATGGTAGTCATCGTCTCTTACCTGCCATGGATTGATCTGCCAGACGAATATCAACAACCACAGCACTTGATGGAAGACAAGCATTCAAAATCATTGTTAGCTACCATGTTTCTGATGGGTGTTATCGGCTCCATGATCAACACTTTTTTCTATGTATTTTTACACTATATCTTAGCCATGCCTTTTATCGAAATTGGGCTTGCAGCGACTATGACAACGCTAATGGAACTCGTGGCCCATACGACCAAACGCTGGGTAAGCAATCATTGCCTGGACTTTTCTTTCTCGTATAAAACTCGATATAAGGGTAGATTAACATGATTTATGTACAGTGGACTAGAAATTTCGATACGATGACTCTAAGCTGTCTGATTCATGGTATGCTGTTATTCGCAGCACTGACGTATACTTGGCTGCGGCCTGGAGTGCTCTTTTGGATTCTAGCCATTGTCCTGCAAGCCATACAAGGTATACATAGAGGGATATGAAGTAAGAAAATTAGGCGTACCCACTAAATAGTATCTCTTTCTCAACCCCCCCCCCCCAAAAAAAAGCATTTGCCCTACGTTTGATCTGGTTGGTAGGCGTCAGTCAATCTAATCTGGTCCTATGGATGGATCGACCGCGGATGATGCAATGTGGTAAATTGTCTGCCATGTTCAGTTGCCTGGGACCTATGGTTGGGTCACTGCTGGCAGGATATCTCATCCAGAATCAGGACATATCCAGAGAAGGATTTATTTTTCTGTTTCGAGTTATTGTTGCCTTGTTATCATTCAGCTTCGTAGTTTCTTGGGGCTGGTCATTTGTAGAAGATTAAAAGAAACGTTTCCTGATTGTAGATAATAATAAAAGGACATGCTTTGTTGGAGCAAAGTACACATATTTTGTATATATAATTTTTCTAAGTTTTAGTTTGAGACTGCATAGTCCAAGATGTGTTTTTCGGTCTCGTTGAGTTGATTGTGGCAGATCTCCATGAAATGGTTGACATTGTGTGCCGAGCAATTACGGAAGAAATCGATCAGATAGGACTTCATATCCGTTTGGTAAATGGGATCATTCTTCAGATCAGGGTTATTTTCCTCATCGTCGTCTTCTTCTGCCATATTGGCCAAGATATCTTAAACTATCGCTTAGTACCTTTTCCGAGCAAGCAGATGGACACTTACCTGATAGCAGGTTGAAATTGCCTGCTCCATAGGCGTCATCCTCTACATCCTCCCAATCGCCATCCTCTTCTCCTACAGATTCTACGTCTTCTTGAGGTGCCTGGTCACCAGTTAGGTTATTACCCAGATCAGCCACAAGCAGTTTGATGATTTTGGCATGCAAAGGAATAGCTGTATATTGATCGGGATCTATTTGTTTGCTCAATGAGTCAAATCAATGTAATAAGCAAATATGCCTTACTTCGCTTAGCCTTAGATCGTGTCACGATACCCGCTGCGTTTGTTTGTTGTCAGCGAAAGCAAACATTTTTTGACAAAGTATGTACGTACCGTTGGGGTTTACCACTATTTCGCCCTTGACAGTGATATCTTGAAGTCGGGGGTCATTGATCAAAAAGATCTTGGAAAGTGCAATAGCACTTTTCAAAAACGATGCAACTTAGTCAGCCCCATTATACATTGATTTATCCTTTATAGTGCCTACCTCACTTTGATCGAGTAATATCCTGAAAATCCGTCATAATAATCGCACCATATGGGCATCAATATTTCAAGTCCACTCTTGCCATTGACGTTCGTGCTACTGAGGAACTGAAGGGTGGTATCTTGTTGGTTGATGATAAGGTGTGCAAACACCAGTACAAGGGACTAAGTAAAATTAGAACAACCGCATGAACACCACTGGCTATCTGCAGTAAGATTTCTTGCTCTACCTGAATAAAGGGCTGAAAGCTTGTAGAATCGAGGCGGCTTAATACGGCATTAAGTAAGTCAGGTAACACAGGTGCAATGTTGTTTCCAGCTTTTTGGATCAGTGTAATTATCAAATCGCCAACAAAGATAGGATCCGATTCAGTTGTCGAAGGTTGCAAGACTTTGGCCACGAAATGGATGATGTAATCTAAGCCGGTCTTGCCAGAAGGATCTCTCCATCGCACAATGTGGTCGCAGTCTTTCATAACAAATTGTTTCAAACAATCTTGTGCGCTCTACATGTTCAATTGAGCATTCTGTAGTACTTCTTATGGCACTTGTATTACCTGGAGAAGTTCATTGTCAGGAACACTCCAAGCCAGTTGCATGACAACGGGAAACATCTGTTCGGTAAATTCGTCAGGAAGCGGCGAAGGTCCGAAGCGAACCATGGCTGTCAGCAGATCCATGGCAGACTCAATATTACTGTGATTAGTAACATTTATGTAATATGAATACGGTTACTTACAGAGTATACGATAGGTTCAGTGCCAGGAGTTGCCAACACCTGGTTCAGTAAAGGAAGGGCGCGCGCGCACAGGGCAGGGTAATAAACAGGGATCTTGGCAAATTGTTCGACTACGTCCAGAACGTAGCTGGTGATGATCGAATCGGACGGGAATTTTTTCCATATTTCCAACACGGCAGGTGTAAGTACGTGCTCATATTGGGCAGTAACTTCATTATTGATCTAACCATAAAACTCGTCAATCTATGGTGCTTGAACTGGATGATAAAATTACTAACTTACCGAGATAGAAGAGCTCAGCGTATCAAGCAACAACATTAATGACTCTTCTGTGGCTGAAGGAAGTAACTGACAAGTACCTTCCATAATGTTGACTTGGTAAGGATTGATATGTTGAGGATCCAAGAATTTACAATAACTACGCAGTAATGTAGATTGTCAGATTAACCGGATTTACATGCTATGGAGCATACTTGTTCAAGGCTCGCAAGGCTGATATCTTCACGGGGATACCACTAACAGGAGACTGAAGTGCATTCACCGCAACCGCTACATATTGGCTAGCCATGTCTGCAGGTAAGATCTTTGCAAATTCAGAAGCAAAAACAAAAGCGCGGCCTTGCAAGAATGGAAGCTCTGCCATTTTCAATCATATTTCAGTTAAAAAAGGCCCGTCCACTATAACTTCGCCAGCACTTACCCGCTGCCTTCATATCGTTCAAGACAACATGATCGAACAAGCTCTTAAGATCAAACTGTACTTTATGAGATTCGTCATCCAAAGCTTCCATCAACTCCGTCGACAAGCGACCAATCGCCAATAAACAGGCTTCCTGGATCTTCCACCTACATATACGTGAGAAGGGACTCAGGAAAGAAAGATCCTAACCAATCGCTGTTTCCAGATGCACGAGCTTCGTTGGACTCGGTGATATGACGACCGACAGCAACGCTCAAAGCATTAAAGAAAGCAGCGGGATATCTGTCTTGTAAGGTCTACAACAGCGTTATTACCCTCTATAATTCCGGCCCTTTCTTAATATCCGTAAGCATTCCACTAACCACAAGCACATCGATAGCCGCCACTCTGGCGTTGAACGAGAATGTGCCATCTTCCTCATCTGCAACATATTGGTTGGCGTCTGTACTCCAAGTTTCGGCTTGCTCTTGGGTGATCTGCATGTAGACGATGTAGACATACAGTAACTGCTCAAAAAATCCAGTATGGTTTCCATCCGTCACGAACAGATGGGATACTGTCTTCTTAGTGCAGGCCGCAGAAACAAAGTCAAAAAGCACGTAAAGCAAACTTTGGAAACCGATCTCGTTGCCATCTGAATCTTGGAACGATTCAGCGATGTCGTCCGAATCGCTTACAAATTCTGTCACATAGCGCTCTCGAAGATTATATAGATCCATCCAGATAGGCTCAAATAGTTGAGGCAGCAAACCGGCCACATAAGTGGGAAATTCACCGCTAATCGTACAAATACACTTTGTGATGTTGACAAATAGGAAACACACTTATCAGCATGGGCGTCACTTTTTCTTTTTTTTTCCCTTTTATTTACCTTGACCACTTCCATCTTCAAGCCATATTCCTCAGTTGCCTTTTTGGCATCGCCCTGAACGTGATGATTCAAGATAGCATTGAATGCTTGGGCCCATTGAGGAATGATTGGCGCAATCAATTGCTCTGCCAATGTCGGGTTCTCTTCTCGCAAGGTCGACATCATTTGGACGCAGCTGCTGAAGATATCAACTGCACGACCGCGAGTACGGAAAGAATAAAGCTAATGGATCGAAACGGCCATTATTGAGAACATTGTCAGCGACTCCCGTCCTTTTGTTTCCCACTGTATCCTCCTTACGTTTTCTGAAGTCAAGATGGTGAATAATTCAGGAATCAACACCGGTCCCACTTGGGGTAACTGTTGGATGCTGATATCTTTCTTGACCATCTCAAGTAGGACACGCATAGCACCATGCACGCTATCAGCATTATTGGATTTGATGTAGCTTAAAAGAACATCAAATAAATTCGGCCAATCCTCAGGAAAGTCATCATGTGCAATTTTAGAGACGACGTAGGCGCTCACCACGCGAATCTTCGATTCTCGGTCCGCCAAACCTCTCACGATCAACTCACGGACAGCACTTTTGCTCTAAATAAGATAAATTTAAGAGATTGGAACCATAGGTTAAAACTTCACACACCTCTTGTGGTGGTTCAGGGCCAATGAATTTATCGTCATTCTTTGGCGACCAATGGGTTGTGACATAGGTCTTTAAAGATAATGCTGCCAAGTGGAAGAACAAAGAAACCAACGGTTAAGGACAATGCAACGTACGGTTTCTAATCGCTAGTATATATTGCTTTGTATGAAAAGGATATTTGACGCTGTGGAACAGCAAATTCTTGAGACACAGTCAAGCGAGCGAGGCTGACAGGATACTCTGTTCAAATTCGGGTCTTAGGCCATGGATTATGCATGATCGAACAGTTTACCAGGAGCAAGCGCCAATTCCTTCAAACGCGATTCGGCAGCCGAGCGAATGCTGCCATCGCTGTCGGTGACTCTGAGCAGCGTTTCGTAAACGGCTTGATCCATAACTTTCGGGGAAACAGAGATGCAAGTTTCTGACTTTTGAGCATAGATTTTATGGGAGCCGTCACACGCGTCATGTCGCGTAAAATGTCGTACAGACGCATATCGCGTTGTAAAAAGCTCGAGTGGTAAAAGAGTAAGAGAATAAAAGACTTGCATTCCATAAATGAGAAAGCAGAAAATGGCCGAGTGATTTTGTTCATAAAGTAAGAAAAGCGGAACAATCAAAATAGGGGAGGGCCAAGTTTGTAAAAAGAGAAATCAGCGAACATTTTCTGTAGTCGTCTTTAAGTGGATTTGACACTACTTAGTGTTGGAGGTACGTAAAAGATACTGCACGTTCAGTATACATCTTGAATGGTTTTCTCGCCCTACAACGTTTACTACACAAAGACAACCTTGTTTGCCATTGAATAAACAGAAAGTTCTCCCCGATATGCATTTGCTTATAGTCGTTTAGCACTCAGATAATCAAACCTTGGTTCACTTCGTCTAGTGTTTCTGTGATTTCAAACTGGAAACGTTATAAAAAAAACTGTATAACAAGAACAGAATTATCCATATCATTTGGAAGATTTTATGATTTCTTTCATGCTAAGTTGAAGCTTATAGAAACAGAATTAACTGCTATTGCTTCTTGCCATAGCTTGGTATCATAGAGAGTTGTCATAGTTCATTTGGCTAGCTAGTTGTCATTTATGGTGCAGAAAGAAAAGGGGGAGCCGAAGAGGTTTAATAGAAAACCAATGGACAGAATGGCCATTGCCACGATAGATTTCTATGGTTGGAAGCGAAGGAAACAAAAAGAGAACGCAGCCTGAAAAGGAAATTTGCCGGGGCCCGCACTGATCCAACAAGATTTCCAGTTCGGGGAGGGGGGAGAACACCAGAGGGGAGAGGGGGGGGGGAAAGCAGACCAAAAGGTAACTTCAGTTCAAGGCAATTCCTCTCCTTTTCACGCCAAATCTGGAACCATGGTAACGTCCTTTTTTTGCATCTCCAGTGGATCCATCTAACATGATACGCACTCAACCTATTTGGATAATCTCTATTTTTGAAATGGATGGATGTGAACCTCGTCTAGACCAAGGGCACTTCATCCTTCGGTAAGCGTCACACCAAATCGCATACCCTCTGTCGTCGTTGTGGCAACCGCTCCTTCCACAAGCAGAAGAAGACCTGCGCTCAATGTGGTTATCCCGCTGCTAAGATTCGTTCCTGTAAGCTCTAAAAGATGCAAACAGAAGAAGGCGACGGAAAATGTTAACGATGACACTTAGTCAACTGGTCCGAGAAGGGTAAGCGTAGAAAGACTACCGGTACTGGTCGCATGCGTCACTTGAAGGTCGTCCACCGTCGCTTCCTTAACGGTTTCCGTGAGGGTAATTCTGGACATTTTGAACATTTCATGAATCTTTTCTAACACTGAGAGACAGGCACTCAAGCCAAGAAGCAGGTTGCCGCTTCGGCTTAAAAACTACTCATTTCTTTTTGAAGGAATAAAACTACAAAGGGCACTTTATACAAGAAACTAGAGGATAAGAGAAATTGTGAAAAAAGAGAAAATAATCATCTATGTGCATGGGAAACTTGGGTTTACAAGATGCCCGAATCTTCTAACGCGTTCTGCAGAGTGGTTTCTTTGATCGCGGCAAAGACAAGACGGATCTATGACAGATAGGGGAAAAATGAGCAACGACAAACGATCAAACATGCTTACGAATGGAAACGTACATTGGAGGTGTCGGTGGCCTGGGTTAAGCTAACAGAAAGGAAGAGGAAAGGGAGACAGTATGAGCTTTTTTTTTGTCTTTACAGGAAACAGGCACATACTGTGGGTATATGTTCAGATTGGCCCGGTTAGTCTGGTTGAATCGCCATAGGATATATTTCGCGGCCTTTATCGGATCATCACCACCTACGAACCGTTTAGACCAAAACTGTCGCGAAGAATGGACCACAACTTACCGCCGTAGTCAGGGAAATACCGTTGTAGTGGATTGTTAGCCAGTTTGGATCTGAAAAGATCGATTTTGTTGAGAAACAATATGATCGAAGTTCGCAAAAACCAACGACTGTTGATCACTGATTCAAATAGCACCAAACTCTCGATCATTCGATTCTACGTAAAAGCAACTATCAGATGAGTAACCAATCCAGTAATTTTTAAGTAAGCTGTTTGCAAGCACCTGCCGAGATTCTTCCAAGAGTACTTGATCGTACTCACTTAGTGCGACACAAAAGATGATAGAGGTGACAGCTTCGAAGCAATGGATCCACTTTTTACGTTCAGAACGCTGGCCACCTACATCAAACATACTAACCCATTGGTTAGTTCCGTTTCTCATACAAGCAGTATATTTACTGTATAACCGTCTTGCCCATTGTAAATCTTGTTTCTGTAATCCCTGTCGTTTTTGATCTGGCCCGCAGTACATCCTGGACGTCAGGGATATAATTCGATTTGCCAATTCGCTGAATTTGGCTAAGGAAGCTACAAACAACGTATTGTCAGGAACAATGCGTACAGAAGACGACATAATATTTACTAAGGAGCAGAATCCATCAGATAAAATTTCCCAGACTCTTGCTCTAATAAGCGTGCGACAACACCATCTCGCCATACACAGTCAATGGCGTTAACAAATTCAGGATCGAACGGCAGATTCGGGCTCCCTCCAAATTGATAGGCCATTATCCGTTGTGCATGAATCTATAAACAATGAAATGGTGAATCACATGGCTATCTAGACCTTAAAATTCATTCTGCTATTAAAAATTTACATTGTTGCTTGAATTTTCGAACATGTACTCGAACTGATAGACGGCTGCCACCAGGGCTTTAGCTGAATCAACCACGTTCTTGTACACCGTCGCACGCCAGGCATACAATTCATCGTTTGTGTATCCATTCTGATGGATTATTTTCATCTGCTTAACAATGGTTGATTTTCCAGATTCACCACTGCCTAAAATAAACGCACGTCCATATTAAGGAATCCAATGGCCGATTGAGAAAAAAAAAAAAGGAAAATAGACAGACCTAACAGCAAAATCTTGCATTCCCGTTTCAATCGTTTACTGTCTTTCTCAATGATGCGATCGATGCGACGACTGTGGCCACGTGCTTCACGTTCCTCGAACGAAAGACACAGGCCCATGCTTGAAAAAGAAGGGAAAAAGAAAAAGATCGGAATGGGATAATTAAGGGAATGAGAAGTGTCGGTGCGTAAGTAAAGTTCCAAAGAGACCGAGCGCAGAGGTAAAGCGCCCGATTCAAGCGATTGGATACCAGTGACTTGCTCTAAATGGTCTCCGGGTTTGACAAACGTGGCTATCGATTTCCCGTTGGTTCGACAGCAGCTGGGTACCCAGCATGTGCTACACAACATGCATGGTATCGCTTGCAGAAATGTATATCAAGAAGAAGAAAAACTTAACGAACCCTTAGCAGTGGCCACATTGACATCACCGAACAAAATACAGTTGTCAAACTGACCGATGCTTCGACCTTGTCATGCTTTTCCCTATTCCCTTGTTACCCAATGTAGTACGTCCTTTTGAAATGTCACAAGGTCATGGCTGATGGGGGGCCCTCTATTCTTGGCTCGCCATGCCACATCTCGGCATCGCTTTTCTGCAAACTGACACTGCTATTGACTGTATCTATATTCCATATTACCCGTCAGCTTCTATTATCTGAAGGTCAACATTTATCAAATCGATCATTGCAGGGGTTGTATACTTTCCTTTTTCCTGCATTCACGCACGGGAATATTATCTGCGTGCCACGCTCACATCTATCTTTCAAAAAAAGAAAAAAAATATAAGGGCTAATCGTAAACATTTGACAGATTTTTCTTTTGTTCTTTCTTCTCTTTTTCCTTTTCACGGACTAGCAGAACATATTATACCTTCTTTGTCTTTGTCACATGTGCATCATTCGTTTGTTATAGTAACTTTCATCATCTGTTCGCAAAATTGGCAGTTTACTATCATGCTATCTGCGCCCTATTACAAGCCCAGTCAACTTGCATGTCTGACTTAAGGCATTATGCTTTCGCATTAGCAAAAGGGAAGCGAACAGAAGAACACTGTGCATTGTAGAAACTTGCCGTTTCCGTGGCATAATTCTTAGTTAAGACCTTGTCTCCCAAAACCAATGATGAGCCCATACAACAGCAAAAATAGAAACGAAAAAGAAAAACCAAATAGCCTTCCGTGAGAGGGTGCGAGATCCGATAGATTTCTTTATAAATGGTGCCAGATCGATATTCACTTGGTACAAATTGCTTTAATGGATGAAAATGATTGTTTATAAGCTGTGAGCGCTAATGAAGAACCACTTGTCAATAGAAGGATCAATGGGTGCTGCAGATTGGACATTTGCCTAATTAAATACCAGAAAGTTACTACTTATTTGCAATAGATTTCAAACACTTTACCTCAGGAACACTGGAGATCGCAGCATCATCTGTGGCGACACGGAAGGGAGAGTCTTCAACAGAGACATTCACACTAAAAGTAGGCGTTAATCAATAATTCGCCGACCAAGACCACGAATCTTACGCTTCAATATCCTTCTTGTCAACGGAACCGTTGATCAAGTTCTTCCAAGCTTCATGAGTTTCCAGAATGATGTCGGTTGCGTATTTCTATACGAGCATTAAAAACTCCTGCCATGCTGGTTGTTGACTTTTACCTTGTTCTTGGCTTCGCCACTGAAGGCAAAGACGTTCTCAGGCTTGCCATCGGGAATCTTGTAAATACGGAACCATTCGTTAGTAGCACGGATAAGGCCAGGAAGATGCTTCTCAACATCCTCGATGTCTGCAAGGATGAGTTAAATTGACAACTTGTTATTAAGCAACAACACTTACCGTTCAACTTAGGAGCAAGAGGATCATTGACATCAATAACAATGACCTTCCAGTCAGTCTCGCCTTCATCCAGGAGAGCCATGATACCAAGGACCTTAACCTGCTTGATCTGACCAACAGTGGCAACTTGTTCACCAATTTCAATAACGTCGATAGGGTCATTGTCACCACGAGCCTTAGTCTCAGGATGCTGCTGGTTAGGGTCTTCCCAAGTCTGAGAAAAAATGCATTAATAAGTCATGTACACCGTGTTAATGGCAAATCTCTAGTACCTGAGGGAAAGCACCGTAGTTCCAGATGTAACCCTTGTGAGGGAAGCAGTTTCTGACGAATCTCAACTTTCCTTTCTTGGTGTCTTGCTTGATAGGGTTGAAAGCTTCCTCTTTGCTAATCTACATCAACAGTTCGTATGGCCATCATCGAGTGAGCTTTAAAGTTGACTTACCTCAAGCTTGGCATTGGTCCAACGGGGAATCTCGACAATCATGTTCAAGATGGTCTTTTCTGCATTAGCGAAAAGAGGAATGTCATGGAAAGGAGAGGCAGGCACACCGTCCTTTTCTATAACCACACGCGTCAGAGTTCAGTATTCCGCACCATCAGTGACAACATGCACAAAGACACGCAAAGTGACACATCGCCGTTCTTGTTTTTTGCGGCACAAGTCATTCACGCCAGCCTCAAGAGTGTCACCACCCCCATTGATAAGAAAATAAGCAAGAAGAAACACGTACCAAAATAAACACGGTATTCAAGAGTGTTGGGAGCACCGACTTGACGAGTCTGGAATTCAGCCATTATGAGATGATGGAAGAGGAGAAGAACAGATGCAACCGGGGCGAGCTCTCAAATAATACGTGCTAAAACAGGTGATGACGCGATTATTTTGGTTCGGAGCTACGAAACGCTGATGGCATCTCAATCAGACGCGACCTCTTAAAAAGGTCCAAACAACTCGATGCCGGGAATTCGTTGGAAGTTTGGCCGTACTAGAATGGTTTGTCTTCCGTAAAGTTGAGGAGCATAAGCAAACTTGGTTGTCTTATGCGAGAGGGCAGTTTATTTTTGGAGACATGTTTTTGCTACGACGCCACATCGCTTCGTTTATGTCATCTTCACAATAACAGGATGGCTGTATTTTCGAGGTATGGTGAGATTCCTTAATTTTTATTTACGACGGTGAGCACACGCTTGTTTAAGCCTGATTGCTCTCGTCCGATCTGCAAAGGAAAAGTCCATACAAAGCCCTGAGCAGTGAAACAGGGAAAAAGGAAAGAGAAACAACACAACTAAAGATGATAATGTAAAAAAGATAGTTATATGGAAGGAGAAGGGTAGAGGAAGAAAATGAAAATTAAAACAAAGAGACGATCTTTTAGAAGAATCCTAAGGGTTTTTTTTTCTTCTAACAGTTTTAACATTTTTTCTCTTTTCTCTTTTTTTTTTTTTTTTTTTTTTTTTTTTTTTTTTTTTTTTTTTTTTTTTTTTTTTTTTTTTTTTTTTTTGGTTTTTTTTATAATTATAACAAGGACGGGTCAAAGGGGGGGTCTTCTACCCACTTCAGAAGTGGGAGGCCGAGGGCAGTGTCAAATGGAGGGCAGGGTTTTCCATGGCAGTAGCAGTCGATTTGCACAAGGGTTTGGCAGAGGATGGGCCAGATGCAGCGCCAGTTTAGGCTTGGCGGCGTGCAGATGAGGGCTGCGCTTTTCGAAGCTGGTTCAAGATGTAGGAGATCGGATCACCAGTGACAGAGGGTGAAAGTCAGAGTCGATTGTGAAGGCGGAGGCAAGTGGTAAGGTGAGATTCGCTGGTACGGCCTGTTTTGCATTGGCATTGCTCTGGTTTATCTGGCAACAATCCAAGCCGCCGTCAAATGCAGCGACTGCGTTCATGGTTCGCCATTGGTAGCCAGAGGATCGGATTAACCTCCAACGCAGGACGGCAAGCTCGGAGTAACTTTGACGCTGGCTGGGAGCATCACGTCTCATACGTGGTCTGTAGAAGCTGGCAAGCTGTTTGTTTGAGTGTGCGTGTGGTGATGGCAGAGTGGGGGGAGGGAGCTGAATCCAAAGTAGAGTACGGGCTAATTGTTGCCAATGGCTCTGGGAGTTGGCAAATAAGGCGGGCCGGAGGAGAGAAATGAAGGTATCGTTGTGAAGATGTAGCAAACGGAGAAGAGACTTTGCTTGGAGGATGGAGATGCGATCAGTCATAGCAGGAAGTTTTGCGATATGTTGCATTATTTTGGTATTCGAAGTGCAATGTCCACCATAAATTATTCGTAGACAGCTGTCCTGCGCAGCTTCCAGAAGTTTAATATCTCTAGCGCAAAAGGTGCTGATAGCCAGGTCATATTCGAGACATGGTCAGATAAATTGCTGGTAAATGCGGCAGGCAAGCGAACGAGATAGACCAGTAGGGCTCAAACCAATGCCATGAAGAACGCGCATGGAGGAGAGAGCAGAGGAGGAGTTACTGGTGGCAGGCTGTTGTGCGTCGATATTTCCTTTGTCATTGAAAGGAACACCAAGATATTTGAAGTGTTGTTCATAGGGTATGGCAGTATTATAGAGTTGCAGCGGGGGACAGGTATTGCGGACCTCAGTGGAGTCATACAAGACCAACACACTTGCTTGGGTTCCACCTATATTCGAGTTGGAGGCTATGATTCTCACATTTTTGGAGGAGAACTGGCATCGACTCCCAGGCACCAATTAGAACAATATCGTCGGCATACAGGAGGCAGTTTAATTGGCTATGCAGACTATACACCGTGGGTGCGTGAGAAGGAAGAAAATCGAAGCCACTATTGGGGAAGGACAGAGGGGCGGAAGGATAGGGGCGAAGGGTTTGAGGTAAATCATTGATATAGACAGTATAAAAAGGGAGAAAGGACTGAGCCTTGCAGAACACCTGTGACAGGGCAAAACCGGCGAGAGGCAACATTGGACAAGAGAACTCCTATAAAGATGTTGCCAAACAATGTGTTCAAAAGAGCTAGAAGGGGAGGGGGAGAGTAAGCTGTAAGAGCTGGTCATATAATACGGCGGTCAACTGTGTCATACGCAGATTTTATACCAAGAAATGCTAGTACCGGTGATGTTTCATGTCTCACTTTGTGAAGTAAACACAGCTCCTGTAGAGCCAAGGCCTGATCGAGCGCACTGCGAGCAGGTCGGAATCCACCTTGTGCCATATCAAGCTGTGGAAACGCCGCAGATAGCGGTTGTTGAAGGAAATATTCCATGAGTTTGCGGATAACAGACGTCAGGCTAATGGGGCGACAATTGGCGAGATCGGTGACTGGACCTTTCTTATAGATAGGTACAACTTGAGCAAAACGCCACAATGTGGGTGTTTTGGACCACAACTAGCATACATTGAAAAAATCAGCAAGAACAGGGGCCATCTGGTTGAGGATAGGCTTCAGCATTTCGCTGCGAATATGGTCTGGTCCAGGTGCTTTGTGTACTGGAAGACGCTTGAGGGCTTCAGTAACAGATGCAAGATCGAAGGGGCTGTTATCAGTATGCGAGAAACTGCGAAAAGGAAGGGCATCAGACATCGCCAGAATCAGTTGACCGAATATATAGCGGAGCCAAGAGCAGTTGAGGAGAGCAACGTAGTTGAGTACTGGCGAAGTTGCAGTTTTCGGTGGCCGCAGATGGCTGGAATGGCCCGTAAGTATTTGTCCGTTCCAGCATCTTCTGCTCCCTCTGAACGGTGCTTTTCGCATGCCAAGTTTTTCTCTCCGTTTCAGCGCAATCCTTTGTTGTCGGAAACAACTCGGAAAAGTGTCTTAGTAGATTCCTAGAGTAAAATCTTACTCTCTTCTGAATAAAACTCTTCTAGACCACAACGCATTACTTCTCTGTTTTTTTTCCCAAAATGCCTTTTCCAAGTTAATCTGCTTTTACTGCTATCTTAAAACTTTCTAGATCTCATTTAAACTTTATTCACTTTACTATCAGAATCGCTTTCGGAAGCTTTTCCTACCTTCATGGTGCTGATTAACCTTGTTTGAAGCGACAACAAAACAATGGCACTTTCTTAAATTATAAAGATGGAGAGCATTAGTCGTTGGTAATTCCTACGCACAATGAGGAATAATTGAACGAATACGAATATTGTCCCTGTTATTCGAATAAGCTAAGGATCTTCGTCTACTTATTCGAACGAATGGGAATATTGGCATTTGCTTAGCGAACGAATATTCGTTCATATTCCTCCGTGCCAATCCCTAAATGAGACGCATGCTGGATTTACTGACATTTTGCGAGACATTGACTTTTCAAAGCCTTTTTTTTTTGTTCGTGATCTGGTTGAACACGCGTGCATGTTATGCAAGCATCATTCTTGGTCTCATAAAATTTAGAATCAGAATCAAAGGATGGATCTGCAAAATATGAGTCCTTTTTATTGTGAACATCCCCAAGCAATGGGCGCTTTCATAGCAATGGGAGGTAAAAGCAGAAAATGCCATTTATCGGTTGCAGTTGAATGCATTGACACGTTTTTGGATGATTTTCTGCAATGGCATGGTTGGCCCTGGAGATGTTTGTCGACACCATATCAGCCAGTCGCTTTAGAATTTGATTCAGCTGAATGTTGTACAGAATGGGTATCGTGCTGAACATCATCGGCGAAGAGGTCCAAGATATCGTTCAATGAATGCTTAATTCTTCCGTCATTACACTGATTCAGGCAGGAGTTGACGAGCTGCTTTGATAGAGATGCTGTTTCGGGAGACTTGATCACTACGTGGCCAATGGCTTGGAAAATTCGCGAGGCAATCATGCTGGAGTTGTCAACGTAAACTGCTTTCCTACCACTTTCAAAATCACAATAGGTGAATACTGTGCATGGCTGGAATGGTTGATCGGAAGCGAGATAGCTTGATGCCCGGCAGAGATAGTAGGTTGACGCTCGATGAAAGTGTGATCGAAGTTGTCGTACTTGTCCAATCAAGTGATATGGCTCGATCGATCGTGTATCTTCATCAAGTGCGAGCTTTTGTGCCTTGATCCAGCTCTCCTTGTCAATGTAAATTGCCGTTGCTTGTAGTGACACAGCAAAGGAAAAAGATGATGGACCGATGTCAGGACTTGCCTTGAAATCCAACCGCATACTTGACGTGACAAGGGCTGTGCATGATCGAGTCCCAACAATGAGCTTCCGGTCGTCTCGTGTGGTCGGGACACAACACCATACGTTTGGAATCCGCGATGACGCTGGAGGGAAACTTGATTCGTCAGAAGTGGATATTTCACGATGCATATCGACATTTTTCGTGCGCCCATATACTTCAATTGTGTTCACCAAGATCGCTTCACCGTTGTCTGTATTCAACAAGATAGCACCGGCCAGAATCTGTGCGCGAGCAAATTTGATCTGGGGCTCATGAATTCAATCCTTATTCAGCAAGGCAGCCAGATCTTCGTTCTCCAGGTCGGGATAATCTCGTTTCATCAGCATGTTGCGTAAAGGTGAACGGTGAAGGAGCGATGCCAAATCTGATGTGCAAGACAGCGATTATGCTGTCTTTTAGCACTGAAGAAAACGCCATATTCGGGCCAAATTTCTTCCAGATGCTGCATAAGTGTATCGTTACTTGATGAATTATCGGTTGTTATTGCTAAGATCTGTTGATAGTAGATCACTAAGACTGGTAAACGGTATCAAAGCACCTACCTTCGAATGTATATTGAGATCGTGCATTGACCTCATCAAGGCATCACCTATTGCTTGTCCAGTATGATTTCCCTCGATATGTATAAAATCTAGCAGTAGGTCATGGATCTGCCAGTTTGCATCGATGAAATGCCCAGTAACTGCAAGGAAACCAAATGAATTTGGTGACGTCCACATGTCAAGCGTGAGGGACATATTAGAATCTAGTGTCTAAAAGAAGGTATTAATAGGATAATTGCATCTGTGCGAGATATCTTACTCCAAAGTGATCTTGCAAGATAGTACGATCATGATTGCAGCTATTTATAACATCAGATTTGAGAGTGCTTGCGCTGATGGATATCGCTTCTGGATTAAGGTAGCTGGTCAGGGTTTGAAGCGATTTATGACTCTATTTCAAAGAATGGTTGGTCATTGAGAACACCCCATTCCCGAAGATGTTGACGAAATTTGGAGTTGCTAAACTGAGGATGGCTACATTACGTGTAAGTACAGCAAGATATACATATATCTAACAGTACTTACGAGTTAACAAATTGGTCCAATGGTCCTTTCTGGGTTGGAGGCTGAGCACTCTTCCATTCTTTAGGATGGTAACTGCTTATATGTTTTCGCATTTGCTTAGTGCTGCTCCTATTAGCAGAAACCACTGATCTCTTCCTTGTTCTAGATAGGATAAGCAATATATTAGAGGCGTAACCAGTTTGGCATGTTAGCACAAACTGATTATCTCCATCACATATGGTACACAAAACTGTCTTCGACTTTGAACTGTTATCCCAGTTAAGTGGTGTAAACCACTTCCAAACAACGCTAGTGCATGTGCTGGTCACGGTAGCAGAAAAGGTACTAGCTGCAACTGATGTGGAAGACTCTTGAGATTGCAAGTGGTTTGGGGGATCAATTTGCAGGGAAACGATAATTGATTATTCATCGCTATCTGCTTTGGTAATTCTTGGACACTTTTCATTTCACTTGTTAATGGATATGTTTTAAAGGTACAGACACTTCACCATAGCTACACATTTAATTTATAGCTTTTTGGCAAGTTACATGGATCGTTATCACAATGCACTATGAAAAAATGTAAGCATGTTAAGAAATCGATCAACACTATTTCTAAGCAGATATTGAACAATTTCATATTGATTCCCGTTACGAAACTCCAGTATATGTATTATCAAATTGTGAGGGTGGTTAAAGCTAGGATATGCATCCAAAAAAGTACAATGCTTGGTTGCCCAAATTGCTATGGAGAATTTATAAATTTCGTAAGTGAACAGTCATTACTGCAGAAATCTAAGATAAGACTTTACCTTTCAAAAACTTTTTCATACCAAATGCTACTGTTGCTTGAAAACGGTATGGCATACAAAAGACATTATTATCTCTAAAGTATTATTGGAGAAACAACTCTCAAAAGAAGTAAAATATAATATTTTTATTTTTGCTTATAGTATGCGCAAATAAAGAATTATTTGAAAAACCAAAAATACTACAATGACCGATGGTCCAATCCGTTGGGTTGGGACGGTTTACCTGAACCGACATCGGTCTAAAATCTATGGACCGAGACCGTCGGTCTAAAGGGTTCGGTCCAAAAATTATGGATTGAGATCGACGGTATGGGTCGGTGCTGATCGGCATCGGGACGGTCGGTCCAAAATTGCGAGCCTTAGTTTGCACTCATTCTGTTTTGATCTCTCGATTAACAGGTCATGATAGAAAATATGACGCGATGAATGTGTTCACCATAACCACTTCTGGTGTCCACTTTGTACCTATGTTCTTCCTGTTCATATACGCGCTTCAGATCTGATTATTAGGCATGAAATTAAACTTAGGCGCTGCTCCCGTCTTTCCAAATGACTTCCTCTTAATATCAGCATCTATAGCTTTGGCAATATCACATTTTACAACAATAACAGGCCCATTTTATAGCTCCTTTTGCACGTTTTCAGCCATGGTCTCGGAGAGACGTGTCTGCAATCATTAAATGGATCTGAACTGCAGATATCACGTGAATATGGATTACAACAGGGCGTCCCATTGGATTTCTACTGTGATTAAACACGACTTTTTCCCCGATTATGGTACGAACTATGTCGTATCCGAGGTGGTCAAAAAAAGTTTCAAATTTCGGCATTTCACGCGTATAGAAGATGTAGGCTTAAAGTGACCATATCGTAAGGCAAATATTTTATTTCATTTATCCAGTAAAGCAAACATTAGGCATTTTGTTGAACTCGTGCGGCAACCAATTCTTCCACACCTGATGTGTCTGGTCTTCCCAAAGCAGCCTTACGACGATCCCAGTCTACAACGAACGGACGTTCCAACAATGCCGGGTCTTTCTGAATCATTTGAAATACTTCCTCCCACGAATCAGCTTTCTTTTTAGCTTCAGGTCGCAACAAATCATCCCAAGGTCTTGTAGCTGCATCTTTATCTGCCAAGCCCAGGTAATCCACCAGCTGTTGCAAGGTCTCCGTAGAGGGAGGTGCTGTGTGATAGCGCACAACATCGAGTTCATAGTTCACTTTTCCATCTTTGGTCTGGTTTTCTTGTAGGATGGCTAGCGCATTCCTGGATTTAGAACATTTAGGGTTATGGTAAATAGTAAGAAGAACCATCGGAAAAAGCTGGAACTGCTGCTTACCAACCAAACAATCGAATCCTAACCCATCAACTAAACGCCGCTCTTTAAAAGAACGCCAGCCATATTGATTGGTTATGGAGGAAACACCGCTCCCAATTAGTAAATGCGTTTATATGCTCCCGCGGGGAGTAGGAGCCTTCCTTCGGGAAAAAGATAGACAAACAATCACAGCCATGTCGGTGACTTCCCTAGCGAATGATGGCATAATTAAGAACATAAAATAACTTATGATAGATCCACGGTGTATGATGAGAAACTATATTATTCTGTATTCATGCTTTGTGAGTTTCATTATTCATCGTTGTCACTTTTACGCGCCTGAGATGCTTTATGCGACAGAAAATGGGGTATTCCTCTTATTGGGTTAAAGAAAAGAAAGGGAGAGGGTATGGATGTTATCATGGATGCAGAATATTTTAAACTGTATAATCACCAGCGATTATGGACCCAGGGGGTCTTTACAGATAGAATATTACTTTAGAAACAGTTGCAAGAAAAGAAGTCAATCAACAAGTAGTACTAGAAAATTCCGATCAAGCCAACTTCCCGAAAAAGCGACGAGAGAGTATAAATGTATAATTTATTAAGACTCGCTATGTTCAGAAAAGTCTTGTTAATGCGTGTGGTATATATTATCATGATAAACGGCAACCTAGCCACTTCCCCATATCTTGTTTACTATGGCAATAGCTGACTACAGCTTATATATGATCTCCGCATTCTGCTGTCTTGAACCTTTGGGTTGCAAAAGCCGCCGAAGCACAAGATGAGATGTGTGCTTCCCAATTATTTCATTCATTGGTCATCTACATCAAGTGTTTCAAACTAAATCTATATAAGGAACATTCACCCTTCGTTCAGGTTAATGCATCAAAGTAAACTGACGGAATTCCGGTTTTGGTGTAGATGTATCAAAAGAATGGATTCATCATGCGTCGTGTGATTGCGAGGTAAATTTTCTCAAGCCTGTCCAACTTGTAATAACAGGTGCAGCAATCATCAATATGCTTATGTATGAATATCATCAAGCTTTTCGTTTTTCATTTTCCCTTTACAAGTTTTAAAGACATATTTCATTGTCCCATGGCACCGTTCCCACGCCATCATCTTTGCAAAGCTCTCATAATGGCAAAAATGGGTGATTATCGTCATCAGTGCTCTATTACCAACCTTGTTTAGTTACATAACATTGTCATTTGATACGTCAAAGTATACAGGAAATGTTAGTCATCCACATTGTTATCACTTAACACTCTCGGATCCTTAAGGGTTGTCGATACAAATATTACATATCAGGGAAGAGATAACATTTCGCTGGAGTGACAGAGGTTTACAAGCCGAGAAAGGAAAAAAGGAACAGTATTATCCCAGTTACAGTAGTTCGGGATGCATCAGGGATTGATGCCGTATTGAATGCACTTTATGTAGAGGAATGCATTTTCGTCAAGTCATATGTCTATATTGACGGAAGTGATACTATACCGACTTACCGTTGTAATCAGGAAGGAATTCCAGGAGTATGAGATCGATGGCAGCACTTTGTTCATGTTATTGTTTTGTTTGTGCTAATGTCGGAAGAGGAACATCGAACTATCATATTTGAGGCAATCATCAGCAGGCGAATGGGTGCACAGGCAAATGAGGTCATCTGCATTTTAGTTTGTGATGAAATGGCTACTTTATTTAGAGACAGGGAGGCAGAGAGAGAAAGATATCCATATATAAACAATGTCATTTCCATTTACCTACTGATATTTGTATTCAGCCCGGTATATCGGGATATAGAGAAGTATTCAGCCGCAAGACTACCTTGATCTGGGAGTGGTCTGGAGGGTAACACAATCAATGTGAAATTTGGTTTGGTAAAATGTTTTCCCCTTTTACTCTGGAAAGTTCTTATACCTCGGTCCTGATGGCGGCTTAATCGCGGCCACTTCCTTGCTCTAGACATCTAACAAAACTACCTATAAATAAAAGGATTATTTCAAAGAACATAAACCATATATGTGTCATTTAAAAGCAAGTGAATGCTCACGCTTGTTGTAAGATACCTCACACAATATATATATCATTCAGATTTGATGGAGATGTGAAATGTTACACGCAAAAAGCATGTGTGCGGTACATGAAAATTGGAATCATATCTTTGATTGGGTTCTTTTCCAATCTGATAATTGCTGATAACCTCAAATCTCCCTCAAGTCTATGTTCTATTCGTGCAGGCTAGTCGAATACAGGCTATCTATATATGCTAAATAAAGTGGCCATAGACAACCCTTTCAAACTGGTATAATATTAGCTCTTTGTCCTTCCGCAACTTTGACTTTGACTGTCTATATTCTCCGCCGTGTGCCACAGGTTTTAAGATTTGGTTGGCTTCGCAATATCCAACATATCAATACTATCACCTGGTTCTGTCAATAACACTATGCAATAATAAAATGTTGGCATACAATCGCATGTTTACAGGGAAAACAATAGACTGGATGCCTTACGCCGAGAAGTTTAGCAGATTAGATCCAGACAGATCGGATATAGCAACGATGTAAGCGTCAATATCAGACTGACATCTCACTATGATGCATGCTCGATCTGGCGGTTCCTGTGGAGATATACAGTACTATGCTCTTTGTGTTAAGTCAATGAACGTAAGGTGAGCATTGACACTTTGAGCCATTATTTGAACCGCTAGTACCGACTAGCGCCAGGGACCCATGACGACCGTCTGCATGATTTGTTCACTACGACTTGATCTATCTAACTTGTGGCAATCCGGTCAAAGAATGGTGCTTGTACGAAGATTCATCAGATGTCCATAGTATAGCTGCCTACAATTTCCTGTCAAAAAATCGCCAGCAACTTTAAGTCCCCGCAGGAGAGAGAGAGAGAGAGAAAGAAGGTAAGGTCTTATTGGATCTCATGTTTCATGCAGTTCCCCTGTTTTTTTTTGGCACGATCTCTTTGGATCCTGTCAGATACATTGGATCGGGAAAGCGCAATTAATCCGATGTTACGCAGAAACATAGTCGTTGTATGAACCCAAAAAAAAACACGCGAGCGAAAATGAATGCAACGGCTTATTTGTGGAAATTGTTTTATTTGATCGTGTGTAAAACATACATGTACATCAATGTTGAAGGCCAACCTATAGTCCGACACCACGAGATGATGAATGCCAGTCCTCAAACAGCCATCATGGTATTTGATATTGCAAGCGCTAAACGAGTAGCCATTGTACCCAGTGGTTATATAGAACCAAGAGCACATTATGCGAATGAAACTTGCGTAGATATCTTATTACACAAACACATAACCAAAAGAAGCAAATCTTTTCTGAGAACACTCCATTTTTATTACGACTTACACGCATTGAACAAAAGGCAAAAAAAAAAAGGGTGAGAAAGGGGGGGTCGAGAAGAGCCCGAGAAAAATTTTCCACTTATAGACCACATAAGCCACAATTCACGTGCACCAATGGCAGACAGGGGAAGCAAGTTTCCTTTTTCGGTGACTAAGCGTGTATCTGTATCAGGCAAAGTCCATGCAATGAGATCACGCACCACCCATAAACGATCAAGCTTCGTTTATCTCACGGACGGACTTGAATTTTAAATTTACTGATCTTTTCTGACAAAGAAAAATGGATTTCTATTATACCCAACTGCTATATCCGTAAGTATACAGCCAGCATTCATTTGTCTTTATCGAATTTTGCGAATACCTAATATAAATTTCCCTTTGGAATCATTGATAGTTTTGCATAAAGATGATTACATAGTCATGTTCATTGTAAGGAGGTTTTAGGGTGCAAAAGCAATAGGCGTATTCCTCCGCATTTTAGACGGTTCGCATGTGAATATGATGAACAGGAGCATGTGATGCACAAGGAAAGTACCGTAAAAAAAGTTGACACGGTGGAAGAAGCGTCACGCATTCCATCAGACCGGCTTTTCCGGCATGTCTCCACACTCACTGCATTCGTCCAGGTAGAATCAATAGGTATAAATACCCCGCAAACTTTTTCTCTTTTCATTTCCTAATCCTTTTAGTTATCTTAATCTCCAAAACAAACCATATAACACAGCATGTCTCTTCAAACACAAACACCAAGCCTCTTGAAGTCTTCTGTTCCTGGTGTCGCCGTCTTGGCCCCAGTCACCGCTGCCCAAGCTGAGATTCTTAATCCTGAGGCCCTTCAATTCGTCGCCACCCTCCAGCGAATCTTCAATCCCACTCGCAAGACATTAATGCAAAACAGAGCTTACCGTCAGCAAGAACTCGATCGTGGTGTCCTACCCGATTTCTTGCCCGAGACAGCTTATATTCGCAATGATCCTAACTGGCGTGCAGCTGTCCCCGCACCAGGCCTGCAAGATCGCCGTGTGGAAATCACTGGTCCGGTTGACCGGAAAATGGTTATCAATGCTTTGAACTCCGGAGCATCCACTTTCATGGCCGATTTCGAAGGTAAAGATCAAAATACCAAAAATATTTCCTGCCCAAACAAACGCGTAACACAATACTGGCTCTATTAGATTCCAGTTCTCCCACGTGGGACAACATGATCAGCGGTCAAGTCAATCTTCGTGATGCTGTTCGTGAGACCATTGAATATGCTAATCCAAATGGCAAGAAATACTCCCTCCGAAAGGATGGCAAGCTTGCTACACTTATCGTCAGGTAGGTTTACCTCTTTTGGGAAAGGTCATCAGGGAAGCGGGGGCATCGGAAGGACAAGGAAACAAGAGGGGGGAGATGATGGAAAAGAAGTGTCATTTCCACGTGAAACATCTGGAAGCGGACCAATTGGCAAGAAGCTCACCTTTTTCCTTTACCTACCTTATAGACCTAGAGGATGGCATATGGTTGAAAAGCACGTACTTGTTGATGGTGAACCAGTGGCTGCTGGTATTTTCGACTTTGCTCTCTTCTTCTTCCATAACGCCAAGGAACTCGTCAAGCGAGGCAAAGGTCCATACTTCTATCTTCCTAAGATTGAATCTCACTTGGAAGCTAGGTAAGAATTTTTGCTTGTTTCTTTTTATTTCATACAATTCGATTTTAATATGTGCTTCCCCTGAAGACTCTGGAATGACATCTTCAACTGCGCACAAGATATGATCAATATTCCCCGTGGTACTATCCGTGGTACTGTCTTGATTGAAACCCTGCTTGCTGCCTACGAGATGGATGAAATCATCTATGAATTGCGTGAACACTCATCTGGTCTTAACTGTGGTCGTTGGGATTACATCTTCTCTTTCATCAAGAAGTTCCGCCAGCACCCTCAGTTTGTCTTGCCTGACCGTTCGGCTGTGACCATGACTGTTCCTTTCATGGATGCCTATGTACGCCTCCTCATCCAAACTTGCCATAAGCGAGGTGTTCATGCTATGGGTGGTATGGCCGCACAAATTCCTATCAAGAACGACGCCAAGGCAAACGAAACCGCTATGGCCAAGGTCCGTGCGGACAAATTGCGCGAGGTTTCTGCCGGTCACGATGGTACCTGGGTTGCCCATCCTGCCCTTGTCCAGTTGGCTATGGATATCTTCAACGAACATATGCCCCAGCCTAACCAGATTCATGTTCGACGAGATGATGTTGTAGTCAAGAACACTGACTTGTTGGATATCAACTTTAAGGGTTCTATCACTGAACAAGGTATCCGTGACAACATTCATGTCGGTCTGGCCTATATGGAATCCTGGCTGCGTGGCGTTGGCTGTGTGCCAATCAACTATCTGATGGAAGATGCTGCAACCGCAGAGATCTCTCGTTCACAGCTGTGGCAATGGGCTCGCCACAGAGCCGTCACTGCTGAGGGCAAGACAGTGACACCAGCCTACCTTTCACAACTCTTGGAGGAGGAAATCAGCCAACTTCGTCAACAGCTCGGCCCGAAATACGCTTCTACCAAATACGATGCTGCCAAGAAAGCATTTGGATCCAGTGTTACCAACGAGAAATATGATGATTTCCTGACAACACTTCTGTACGACGACGTTGTCTCCGTCGGTTCCCGACCTCGCTTGTAAAAAACACATTCATATACAATTATTTCATCATGTCTTTTCTTCGTCTTTTCTTCCTTCCTAGTTTGCTGGTCATGACCTTCATGTAATTATGCAGAAATCTGTGATTTTTTTATCAAATAAATAACCCGCATAACGCGTAAACAAATACAAAATCATTGACACGTGACACAACGTTGCCTTGCATGAACACTGTCGATCAGATGCTCGGAGGAGCCTAGTAGCTAATGTCTTGGACCTCACGCATGATTTTTTCGTAGCAAAACCTGGTGTGAATCCGGGCTATTAGAACAAAGGAACTTTTTGATCAGTATTGGTTTCTGGTGATGTTGATGATTTGAATGTTTGGTATTACAAATCTTTTTTTCTTTCTTTGTGCTTCTATTTTTACCCGCTGTTGACCAATCTGTTTTGCTTAGCGTGTAGCAATGAGGGTGGCAAACGAGGCATGCTCCATTACATATCAACGAACGAGAACACTTGATCAATAGTAGCATAGGTCTAAAAATACTAGTCCTGCATTAGATCTAACTTATCTTGCACAGTCGTATAACCCCGCAGTGTAACCCAATTTCTAGCTTTCGAAGGTTAGTCCGGACAATCATGAGAGGTTAAAGGGTGTTACTTTTTCCATGCGACCCAAATAAACCAGCATTGCGTTTCAAACCAAAGGGGATGCAACAGTCGGTGTTTGAACACGGATATACTTTGATCAGCTCAAAATGTGCCCCCTCTGCTATCCTACCTCCCCAACAAAACCATAGATAAACATCTACTCTCTGGACCTCCGACTATTCTCCACTCTTACGCTTGCAGCAGCAGCACAGCATACTTAAAATGCATTAAGATAAGAACCGTAACTAATACTTGATCCGTGTTAGCGGAAGAAAGATATCCGAGTTCCCTGATTATATGCGACCCTGCTTATTTCTCCTTACATCAAATTGAAAAACCTTTTTCCGTATGCATCGTCAAGGAGAAGAGTTTAAGGAAGTAACGCCGATCTATCGCTGACTTTACGGTACATTCGAAGCCATACCATCATTTGGTACCGCAATGGAATAAGTATCTCCCGTTCGATTTGAACTGTTTGATATCTATAGCGTTCAATACACCAAATAGCTGCTAACTGCTGCGCAATAAGAAAACAAATAAGAATGGTATATCCTGATTGCATAAATGGTAACAATAGATGGTAATGATCTTTTTGTTTGATATACTTCCTTTAGTAGTAAGAAGATACCTTTTCGAGGGTTAGAAGTGTCTGATGCGATGCTATGTTTACTACAAAAACCGAAAAACACGGTTATTCTCTCCGTCAATATCTTCAATTATCATACACACAATAAACTGTGCAATATGTGATTAAAGATACAAACAATGATTTTAAACATGTGTATTCCAGAGCTGTTAATACTAGTCGCATAGATACCTATAACGCTTTATCTTTAAGTGTTGGTGCTTGTTTCCCGAAATATGCTCTTCATAGCTGTAGTAAGACTTTATCCATATCTTGCAGCATGTTACTGGCTTGCTTAGAGCCTACTTGTAGTGCTCAGCGGATTAACGCTATCGCAATAACTCTACGCAAAACGATTGATAATGCCCAAGTCAGGAGACACGCCATGAATCTTTGATTAAATGTTCGGCTGCGCTAATTTGCAAGTCGGTTAATAATCAATTGCAATGATAGCAGCGTTTGCTATTTTACGTGTTTGTATAGTCATGGAAACAAATTTCTTGATTCTTTCATTTCTAGAAATTAAGGAATGTGTGTATTATATGTTAGTACTTATTCTGCGATCACGCACAAGTCTAGTAGTAACGAGTCGGCAGATATGCTTATTGTCAATTGCTCAAGAAACCCAAGACGGGATAAGAAATGCTTTTTGATAACATAAATCAGACATGATTTGCTGTTTTAGCTTGAATCGCAAGCAAGTTGCTGTTTTTTTTTTTTTTTTGCTTCAACCCAACGCATGGATAACTACACTGAAACCGACCTTCTTTAATAAAGATGCAACACGACTGGTCGACAAAAGATAGTAGCAATGAGCTACTCGGCTTTTTCAAACCAAGCGCGATGCCCAGCCAAGAAACCAAAGAACATCTTCGCGGCAAGTTGAATAGGTTATGATGAACCTACAAAACCAGAAAGCCATGCTTTTATCTGTTCCACACACATTGTACACTGTGGGGAAAATGCCATTATTCGAATAGCAACACGTCGGTTTTTATTTGCCTACAGTGAACATCCATATCTCCTTTTTAACTATTATCTCTGTATGATATTAAGGTATGATTATATTAACCAAAAGGATTAGATATCCAATGGCTTCGGTAATGGAGGCAATGTTATGCCGCTATCTACAATGAGAGATATTTTGACATCCTTGTTGTGCAGATTTGTTTGTACTACTGGGAAGGGTGCAGTAATGAATGAGAACCTTCACAGTTACCAGTAGACCATTCAAGTAATCCTTTGTTCATAAACCAAGGATTTGGTGTGTTTCTACAGTAAACAGGCTCATAGTTTTAAGACTCACAGTAATGTCATCCTTTGCGATCAGCGGTTTTTTCTTTTGCGATTTTACTGTAAATTGTATTCGATGCCTTATTTATTTTCCCCGAAAATGCACCCCGCCGCTCAGTGTTGGTGTCCACGCCCACACCGCACCAAATCCATGGTGGGGTATGAGCGATCGGAAAAGAAAGAAAAAGTCTAAGAATGTGACGTCCGGCACAGCGAGCCCACCTACCCAATAAAGAATGTTTTGCGTGCATGCGCCGTTAAGCTGTAGAAGAATCAAACTTAAGAATCACGGTAGCATCTTGTCTGGTTTGTTGTCTTACCGCTATGTTGGATTTCATCTGTATCCGAAAGCACCCGATGTTTCAGGCTGCAATAAATGTCCTGGATTGTATGTTGCCCTTGCTCTCAGAGACCGGATACTTGCTGCAATTCCTTGATGACTATGCCCATTGGTCAGAACAGAATGTGCAATAAAAGAAAATGTAACGTATAGTGTTCAGTATCTATTATGTCCTGGGGCTGGGTGTCTGCATAATAGTAACGATATTCAATGTTGTCGTACCTTGTTTAACCCAATGCTTCTCTTAAAGGATGCCTTGCACCCATCTCTCGATCAAGGATTTTGTGAATTTTCTGGAAGAGATCATGTTAATAAACAATAATTATTCTGCTAGTACGAAATGAATTTGATTCAGAATATATCATGTCATTCCGTATTCTTCGGATTTCAGATATGGTTGATTGGTTATAGTAGAGTCATGTGGTTAAAAAAACCTGCTGATATCTGCGGTCTTTGACTTACGAGATATATCTGTCATCTGTCGGATTAATGAAGATATCCATAGATCACGTAATCAAAGATGCGTTAAGAGATAGAGCCAAAAGAAGGGATGAATGGTGACAACACGTCGTCTTATCAATGGAGCGACGCGTAATGGTGTTAATGCTGGAGTAGTCGCGGAAGTAGGGAAACCGTTGTCGATCGATGTCATGAAAGAAGCTACCCTAAGAGTAATCTAAGTGAAAATGGAAGCAGATCCTTGGTGCCAATCATGATGCCACATACACATACGGATGGAATAATGATATGTCCTGAATTGACAAGTGTTACACGCATGAACTGGCGGGCATTTTGGGTCAGTCAATCAATAATCGAAAGCCTATGTCTGTTTTATTCACTATTTGTCTATGTGACCATAGTAGATCATCATCCATCAGCTTATGTAGTTGTCCTTAACTAATCTCAAACTCTTCCTCAGCCAGTGTAAATTCGGAGAATACAATAATGTGGATGAATTCCATCGACTCTTCTCGTTCAATTCCATTTCTCATTTTTGCATCAACATTATACATAAAGTAGTAAAAGCATGTCACATCATTAATATCCTTATGTTAGATCCTAGTAAGCTCTGGACTATGTACAGCAAAAGCGTGGCTCCTTTTTTTTTCTGAACCCGGAGCACTCTGTTACGGGACTGTGCATGAAAAATCGTGGTTTAAAAATTTTTGAATAAGGCCACTTTTTTTTGTTTCTTTAACCATGGAACGCCCTGCCAAACGCTCGAAACTTGAGTCTCCCAAGGAGAAGTTCGCCGCTGGTTTACTCGAGGAAGAAACAGTGGAGAAATTTAAGAATGCGTTCAAGGTCTCAAAACCTTACCTTCACTGCAGAATTGACAAGTTGGTCAATGACGATTTGTTAAGAGCTGTTCGTAAAGAGATCTGGGACAACCTCCACTTCACCCTCAAGGAAACAGACATTTACAAGGTATAACTCGACTCGTATAATTGTAAATGCTAAGCTCTATATGAAGGTCAACCAAACAGGCGATCTCGCTAACCTTGACGGTTTGCCCTCGGACGAGCTTGCTAAACTCTCTTCGCTATTCGAGTTGCGCAATGCTATATATTCGCAGGATTTTAGAGACTTTATATCAGAAGTGACTGGCTGTGGCAAGTTATCCGGAAGTAAAATGGATATGAGCATCAATAGCTATAACGAAGGCTGCCATTTACTGAACCACGACGATGTTATCGGTACCCGTCGCGTATCGTACATTCTGTACTTGACAGATCCTGACGAGCCATGGGATCCTGCATATGGCGGTGCATTGGAGCTTTATCCAGTAATTGAAAAGGGCACACCAGCAGTTGAACCCACTGTGATAATCCCACCTCAATGGAATCAATTCGTGATGTTTACAGTCCAGCCTGGCCACTCTTTCCATTCTGTCGAAGAAGTTGTACCTGAAGGCAAGCCTAGGTTGAGTATTTCTGGTTGGTTTCATATCCCGCAGCCAGGAGAACCTGGCTATGACGAGGAAAAAGAAAAAGGAGAAGCCAAATCATCCTTGGAACAGTTAACTGTAAGTGCCCGCCATTTGTGTTAGAAAGAAGAAAACATTTATTCAAATTTTTGACTAGTCGGACACTAGTGCTATGTTCCATAAGTATAGCAAGCCTCTGGAAGATGATGCCACTGACGGGTTAACTGAAGAGGATCTGAAATCGCTGGCTGAATGGATGAATCCTCAATACCTGGATATCCAAGCTCTTTCACAGTTGTCAGAACGTTTCTTAGACGAATCTGCCGTTCAATGCAAAGAGATTTTGAACAAATCCTTGTGTGATCAATTGCAAGCAGCAATTCTGGAAGCCGATCAACGTCACGGTATGGATAGTATGAAGGTTATACCACCCCATGGCTCCGGTGTATCAGGACTATGGACTGTCCATGGCCCTCCCCATCGCTGTCGTTACATGACATTGGATTCCTCCAAGACCACCTCAGACAAAACTAGCGATCTTTTCAAGGATTTGCAGCAAAAATTCGAAAGTGAGCCCTTCCGCCATTGGTTGGCAGTCGTCACCCAGTTGTTGCCTATTGGATATCGAGGTGAAGCAAGACGGTTTCGTCCTGGTCACGACTATACCTTGGCTACAACCAATACTCGCGGTCAAGGTGTACTCGATGTGACTTTATGCTTTGCAGCAACACCGAACAAACGCTCCATAGGCATGTGGGAAAGTGGAGAGTATGGAGCATATGAATGTTACATGGCACCGCATGATGAAGAAGAAGATCCTGCGACTTACAAGGCAGCAGATGAGGATGGCGCTCTACTTACTGTGCCTGCTGGATTTAACGAATTGTCATTGGTATTACGAGATGAAGGCGTTATGCGTTTCATCAAGTATGTGAGCGCTCGTGCGCCTGGATCTCGGTGGGATGTGTCTTATGAGTACGATTTGCCTGAGGAAGCAGAAGAAGAAGAAGAAGAAGAAGAGAAAGACAATTAAAACTATGTGTTGTATTTTTATTCTCCTTAGACTTTTAACATTGTTTTCATGCGAATGGTTTCCCATTATTCAACATTATTGATACTGTAAAATATATTTTTGTCCGGCACTGGAAAGAAGGGCTTCTCTTGTTGCGCGCATTGCTCGAGAATTGGTTTACGAGAATTCATGGAAAGATACTGTCCGTAAAGGGATCCTTTTCTGTCTGTGCTTGTTTTTGCTTGATATGCACCATGCAGTAAGATGTCAAGTCATGGAAAACAGAAAAATAAGCATGCATGACTTATGATATATAACCAAGAATGCGCTTATAAAACCCCAAGTTTCCGCCAAAAAATAAAACAAAATGCGTTATTAGTAAATGACTTATGTAGGCAGCACATTTTTCTTACATCAACTTGATCCTCCAGTGAACACGAAATTCATTCCAGTAGCGTGCAATATAGGTTATTATTACTAAATGGGAATGGTATGCTGGAAGTCTTTTTACTCACGCCCGAAGGGCAATCGCAACACATGGATTGCGGACCGCGGCACATCCAGTCCAGGGGGGCCGACGATATCCAGGAATTCAATAAAAGAAAGCCATTGGAAAAGTGATCAAAATGAAAAAGCCGTCAGGAGATACGTATGGAAAAAGGTGTTGTCAGTATGCAGTTATTCATTCAATAAAAGTTAAAGTGCTTACAGACACCTTATCCAAATCCATGGCATATAAACATTCCGTTAGGAGTAGCTGCTGCTCATCTTGGGGCGCGAGACGAAGAAAAGGAATCAAAGTGGGAGTAGGAGGGCCATGAGGGCGAAGGCACCTCAACCAAATCGAGCATAAGAATACTGTGCAACATAAAGTGAGTCAAGGGCAAAGAGTATCAAATACGTACCAACAGGGGGACATATTCTGGCGAAAGAGGAAAGAAGTCTAAAGAAGAAAAGAAAGCGACATCGATTTTCACACACGTGTTTATAAAGGAACGTATCTGAGATATCATCATGATGTCTTACCCAACACCATCCTGGGATAGTGTGGACTACACTCTTCAGCAACAGATAATGACAACAAAGGTATTTGCTCGCTTAATAGGCATTGGAAGCGATATCGCTCATACAGTGTAAGATAGCAGGTAAAAAAATGGAAACATAGAGAGATACAACACCAACCGAAATCTGGATCACTTGTATGGAAAAGAACTAACTGTCAAAGAACTAAACACACAAATGTACTTGTAGCTTTAATTGAGGAGTCATTCGCAAGGTATTTAATAATATAAGCATCCAATTTACATGGATTGACAGTATATGGGGAAAGAAAGCATCTACATTATCCTGTTATTACTTTTACACTAGACGTGAACAATATTTGAAGTATGCGCAGTAAAAGGCACGGGCTTTTTTGTTTCAGCCTTGAGTATTTTGTTACGGTAATATGCTAGCGAGGAATCTGCACTTTTGCGCATAACCTTGCGTTGACAGTGGCTCTTGGGACGGCGCAAATTAACTTGCAAGTTGCACAGAGATCTAACACCGAACCCGGTGACCCAAGTTTTGCTGGTCAACCTCCTTTCACCTGCCACCATAATGGATGTGAGTACCCCAGCACTTTGTTCTAACGGCAATGGTCCCATTGACTAGCCAAATCTTAGTACGATTACCCGCATAATAACGATTCCGAAATAGCGTAAGAAGCATTATTCTGTGATTCAATAGTGGCGCATAGTTAAACTGATGGCTATTGTTCTACTAGTGATACCGTCGAAGACCATGTTACTTCAGACAAACCACGCATTCTATTAATGGGGCTACAGAGGTGAGAGCAAGAGTTCATCCAGCAACAACCATGTTGCCGCGTTTAACCAGAGTTCTCAAGACATATCGCTTTCTTTTCTTGCTTAAACCTTTAAAAGGAGCGGCAAATCCAGTATCCAACGTGTTGTGTTCGGCAAAATGCCTCCTAACGATACGCTTTACCTGGAAAGCACAACAAAAATCCAGAAAGAAGATATCACGTAAAGCTAACTGCATAGACAACGCGTCGTCCTCATACCTTCTTGTAGCCGATCCTTTATAGATTTTCAGATATGGGACTTCCCTGGTCAGGTTAACTATTTCGATATGGCGTACGATTCGCAGGAGATATTTGGTGCTGTGGGTGCACTTATATTTGTAATCGATGCTCAGGTATTAGAACAGAACCATACAAAAAGAACAGAAAAGACCAGGAAAAGTATATTCAGTTGCAAAGATAGGATGATTACAGCGAGGCACTTCACCGCCTCTTCTATACAGTTACAAGTGCTTACAGGGTTAATCCAAATATCACGTTTGAGGTCCTTATTCACAAAGTAGACGGGCTTTCGGATGACTACAAGATTGGTAAGCGGGAACCATGATAAAGCGCAACCGTGTATATGAAAGGAAATCGTTAGATACACAACGAGATATACAGCAACGCATGAGTGATGCTCTTGCTGATGCACAGATGGAACATATACATTTGACCTACTATTTGACGAGCATCTATGATCATTCTATATATGAAGCGTTTAGTAAGATCATCCAAAAGTTGATACGGGAGCTGCCAACCTTAGAAAACTTGCTCAATGTCCTGTGCTCGGTATATCTCGTGCGAGTCTGTTTATGAATCATTAACGATGTATCCATAGAACTCCGGGATTGATAAGGCGTACTTATTTGACACGCTCACGAAAATTTATATTGCGACTGATAGTTCGCCTGTGGACATGCAATCATATGAACTTTGCAGCGACATGATTGATGTGATTATTGATATCGAGTGTATATATGGGTAAATATAGGACGTGGCTTTGGACTTAATACTTAACTTTATTGAAAGAGCCCAAGGCGCAGGCCCGTCCGGAACTGTTGTTGATGAAGAGAGCGGTGAAGACAGGGAAACCTTGGTGCAATCGCCCATGTTGGAAACAAATTCAAGAAGGCTATCTTCCGATGACGGTAGCCTGAACGAAACCTCACAATCGCTGGCTTTGCATGAGCGATCGCAGGGTGCAGCTGAGGCAGAAACATCCAGCCTTATAAAATTGGATAATGGTGATGTATTATATATGCGAGAGGTTAACCGGTAAGCAAACTTTTACAATTACTTTGCTTATTGAATATTTGTGTAGACTACTTGTTCTCATCTGTTTGTTGCGGCAAGATAACTTTGAAAAACATGGATTGATCGATTACAACTTTCAGTGCTTCAAAGAGGCAGTGACAGAAGTTTTTGAGTTCTCTCAGAAAAGAAACACGCAGCTTCAGTCCAGCGTTTCTGGTTCTCATGAAGATTAATAAATACATAATAATTAAAAGATAAGCTGGTCATTCAGGCGGTAAAATTAAAGTGAGTATCAGATGGAAATCAAAACTAGGATAATGTAATCGCTAGGAATTATCACAGTATGAACCGACAACAAATTGAGCTCATTACATCTCCGTTTCGATAAAAGAAGCGATTTAGAACTTCTTGTTTTGCCAAAGTGAGAAAACGATATAGAAACCTGAGGAAATTGTAAGAAATATTGTTTTTGTGCAATCTACGTATCCTTTTCCTTAAAACATAAAGCCTTTGAGGAAATACCTTCCTATTTTCTGCTGTTAAATACAGGTTTTGCCAGGAATTTAGCAGCGATGGTTTCTTTCGAAGGGCACAAGCAATACACTTATCAGTGTGATGCGGTCAGAGTGTGCACCAGAAGAAAAATCAGAATAGATGTGGATGCAACGCAGCTTATTAATTCTTTGGGATTGTTTTTTACGTCTGCTACAATACATTAAATAAGAACGAAGATCATTACAGTTGGGCCAATAATTGTTCAATAATATATGTAGGTTCTAGTGAAAATAGAATAATTGATTAAAAGCTGGGCCAGGATAAACTGTTGATAAAATAAATATTATGAATGACCGAAAAGATATTCGTCTTCGTTCTCTATACTTTTAAGCCTACGCTAAGTTTCCTAATCAGAAAGCACATGTTTTTGCATCAACAAATAGGATAGCTTTAGAGTAGCATGAGATACAATTCAATAAATAGCATCAGTGAATGCTGCATTTTATTTAAGCAGAGAAGTGAAATTACGGTAACTTTGGTTACTGTTGTTATTACCTCGACTTTTCTTCAAAACATTACAAATGCTGTTTACCATTCACAGGCTCATCATCATCTTCATTAACTAACAGTGACTGATTACATGTTATAACCTTAATACTTCTTTCATGTCTTGTACAGCCTTACCGAATTGCAACAGAAGGGTAATGCTAACATAAGCTTTTACTCATAAAATGCATATGCTCCTTAAACATTGGTCATGTGTAAATCCGATACACAACGTTGCCAATTCTCCTCTACTAAGTTTGTTAATTCTAACTGAGATGAAAGCAATGTAAAACAAAAAAAATGTTGACTTACTGTTGAAAGTAAACTTATACCTATTAAAATTATTTATTACTAAAGCAAATAGATCTAAATAAACACATTAACTGACTATATAAAATCAAAGTTAAAAAGTTTATATAATATGGCCACTATACCTACGCGATAAGAAGAGTAGAAATTTACAAGCAGGTAATACTTTTTTTGTCTCAAAAAAGGTTTCGACCATTATTGATAAGCTGATAGAAGATTTATTATGTTGAAAAATGTACAAGTCCTCATTGGTCCAGTGGTTAGGATTTCTCGCTTTCACCGAGACGGCCGGGGTTCGATTCCCCGATGGGGAATATCTTTTGATTTTTAACTTTGCGCGAAAATGTCGTGCGCGGTATTTTCTTCCTTGCAAAAGGTCAAACCCACTGGGGATCAAGGGTAACAAAAGAAATAGAGAATAAATGGATGATGATCTTATTGCTAAACAAATCTATGGATATTTATATTTTTTCTCAAACTAATTGTAACCATGCCAAGACGGTCAAGCATTCAAAATAAGTAAAATCAACGGACAAGAGCTTACGTAACAAATTTTGCTGAGCATGTTCTTCTTGGAAATGTTGCTCTTTTGTGATGAAGATCTATGCGTTATACGTCTGACGTTTTTGGACCAAGGCCGATCTGACCAAAAGGTTTGTGTCAGTACAACTTTGCAGGCACGACAAAACCAACATATATTCTTGGATACATCGTCTTAAAGTACTCTTTAAGAGGTATCTTTTGATACAAGTCTCACCAAAAACGGTTCACTTTAGGTCAAACGATCTGAGAATCTCTACTTACGGCAACCTAAACTGTCCCTTTTTGCTTAACTTAACAGCTATATTTCTAACTATTTTTAATTACAACATCAAAAACACCTTAAGTGAAGGTTTATCAGTAGCCGTTTCCCGGGTTTCACATCTCTACGAGTACTTTGACACTTCCATATTTCTCAATTTCCAAACAGCTCACTAGCAACGAAAAATTTTCTTATTTTTTATTTCTTTTCGCAGCTTGAACATGATGAATACTGGCCCTCGCGAGACATACGCCTATATCGATTCGGTGTATTACCAGAGCCCATTGCGTCCAGCGATCCATTTCACAAGCCGTGTCTTGGTGCTACACTGCACTGTATGACACACATTCTAACTGACAGTTATTTGGCGCTGATACGACTGCACAGACACTTTCCGTTTCCTTGAAAAGTTTGTAAACCACAAGTGTATACAAACTTTCATCCAAGATCGGCATATACGCGTTCCACTCAACGCTGGCCCAGGACCGGATGGCTGCGCTATTGATGATCGCAACTTTACAAGCAGGACAAAACTATTCATTTGTCCACAATGCAACTCATAGTATGTCGACGTTGGTGCACTACAACGTCGCTACCACCAATCTCATAAGCGACACTTGCGCCCAATTTGGCAATGTCCTACTGACTGTGGATATGCAACCATTGATCATCACATGATTGCTCAACATCGTAAATATGATCATGAGAATATCTCTGAATTGTAGATTCTGAAAAATCAGGTCTATGTATTGGATGTGGTAGAAGTTTCCCTCTCAAGATCTGGCTAACCATCGATTAACTCACCCTGGACTCGATGATGTGTTAGCAACCGTATGGAATATCCCTTTTGTCGACGACCATCTCGCAGCACTGAAAATCAGTGTGTTATGCCCTGCGGCTACATCAATGGGTAAGCAATGATATCCTGCAGTGCGGCCGTCGTTTATGGATTCAATGCTGCAACTGGACATACAACAACGCTCCTCGTCCTACGTCACACAGTGCACGGTCCTCTTGTTTGCTATCCTCCGCTTTCTGTCTCACTTTGACAGGTGTTGACACTACGCCTCTTGGCCACGCTTGATCTATTACTACAGTCTTTCTTTTCTCTTTCTTAAATCTATTTCTGCCATAGATTTTTCTTTGCTTTTCCTTTATTTTCATTCTGATTCTCTTTCCTTTCCTTTTCTTTCTATGCTCTCTTTTATACCTTTCATAATTCCGTTCCTGTACCCCTGCGTCTCGGATACATCTCTTTTGACACCAGTTTCCACACTTTTGCTATTGCCCATTCACCTCCTGAAGCCAGGATGACTGATAATAGGCCGCACCACTTATAAAGCTAGTTGTCTTTTCCTTTTGCCATTGAAATGGTTTGGTTTTCCTTACTTTCCTGCCTTATTGATCACCATAAATTAAACGGTTGATCAGGTTTGATTCCCCGATGGGTTAAATATGTTGGTTTTTTGACTTTTGCATAAAAGCAATCTATTTTCTTGAACACATCAACTTAAAGGAGTTTTCGAGACGTATCTCTTAATAGCGAAAATGGTCTACTTTTGTGTACATATTGACCTCGCTTCACACTACCGGTTCTCGTTAAACATGGGCTTATATCATTTGGGTGTACATTGTGTGTAAATCATTGTGTTTCATTCCAACTCCTACTGTTTTCTCTGAGCATCAAATAAAAGTAAATAGCAAGTTGAAACGCGTGGAAGACGCAAAACGTTGAAGACGTGCGGGATCATATCATTAAGAAGCGTTATTTATTGAATAAGCACACTTACGTGATCTCAGAAGCAGGAGTCATTTAGATTTTTTTCGTTAAGCAGAGAAACCATTAAATGTTGAAGTAAAGTAAAGATTAAGGATATTTGTAGTTGTCTGTAAGTCAATGCGAAACAGCAACACCCTACGATTATTAAATGCTTTAACTGATTTAGCATTCTTGAGGACTTAGTCTCATGCCTTCGAAAATCCAGACGCTGTCAAGGTTGTGTTCCAGATATCCATAGACTGGAATATTAGATCTCCATTTCTAGACGTCTCTTTTATAAAAAATTTCTACAAGGATACCGAGTAAAATGGCCAACAACAGAAACGCAATGGTACGAATAGTCCATAAATAGACCGAATAACGCCGTGTATAATGTGTAGCTGGCATTATACAAACTCCGAGTAGCAGACCGCCAACGAAGCCGCCAATGTTTGAATAGTTATCCACACTGTCGACATGAAAAGGCGCTGTCATTCTTGCTGTGATCTTCTTGATATTCACTCTACTTACCCTGGCAATAATCCTATAGCAGAGCTCAATGCTGCGAACGGAGCCAGCAGATTAGCCATGATAGTTAATGTCTAATCTAGGATTCTCACCAGAGATCACAACAAGCTTGGTAAGATGCCGAAATGGTTGGTATAAAAGCCGCCATCTTAGCCCAAGATCGACAAATAAACAGGCAATAAGACCGAACAGCGCGCTATTACATCCAACGTATGCTACAATTACCGCTCGAATCAGCAAGAATATTTACTTCGGTTGTATAGAATGAAACACCTACGCACAGTAGACGAGGAGATGTTGATTCCGAAAATGTTACCGAATATACCCGATATGGTGTACAAAACTACAAGCCTGGATTAATCATGAATCCCTTAAGGAAACGTTTATGCGTTACCCCCAAAGCGAATAGGGTTCATTGCCTTTTCGAGCTGTCTCCCAAGTATAAACAATGCTACGAAATTGATTGCAAAATGGAGTAACCCAGTGTGCACAAATAACGATGTCAGAAAGCGAAACCACTGATCTGGTCTGTCTGGATCAGAGAATCCGCCAAATCCGCAAATATCCTGTAGAGAACAGCTTGAAGGAAGCAATTGCGAATCCAGATTATGTATTGGCCTCAACAAAGAAAGGGATACATTTGGAGGCGAGTTACTTAGTCCCTTCAGACATAGATAACGCTGAGTGGGTGGCATGTTGGTTGCATTGCGTATACAAGGAGAAAAGCGAGCTCCGCATTGAATCAAAATCTACTGGTATTGTTAAACTTTTGTCAACAAGCATTTCGTTGTTCACGCCCTCTGTTTAGAAGTGACGCATACAAACCTGAACTGACGGTCCAATCATGGTATTGAAAGGTTGTAACTGGATAAATTCTCCTATTGCCCTACCTTTGAATTTACATAATAGCTGTTATATTGCAGCTTACCTATTGATTCTCTACTCCACAATAACTCACCAGAGAAAGCAATGAAGAGAAACGAGGCAATAATATACGTAGTTACGACCGGCCATCTTGCTGGACTGAATGTTTCAACACCGCTCAAAAATACAACAGTCCATCCTTCATTTTCCTTGTCAGCTTTGGCTTGGGTGAAGCCATGCCAATGTTTTTCATCTTCGTTCGGCAACGGTAAATTCAAGACAGCTGTATCAGAGGATGACCAAGGTATTTCACTGGTTATCTTGTCAATGTATGCGTGGAGTTGGCAAGGTTCATCATCCCAGTTGCACATACTACAGCTGGATCTTGCGCACGCTGTAGTAGTCATAGTCTTTAGAGAGAATGAAAAAAGATCACTCGGAAATAGCCTTAACTCCTTTTATTCCTAACGAGCTGTCCAATGCAGCATATTGCCATGAATTTCAATAAACCCCGGGTGCATTAATCACATCATACAAGCCAATCTCGGGTATTATGTTGCATGACAGCAAACAGCAATAAATACGATAATCTTGAAATGAAGTCTGGCTAAGCGTCAACAGGATAGAGTAGTGTATCGCTGCGAAGAAATCATTTTTCGTTAAACTTGCGTGCTATGAGCGGCCGGACGTAAATAGCTATCCTACATTTGCAATTAACGAGTTTATCTTTAACTTTATAAATAAAGTGTTCTTTTGATAGGTTGCATGCTATATTCATTTACAAGGTGATTTTAATGTGTCGCTGATAGTCTATTTGTATGAAGCTTAAACGCATTCACCATTTACAATTCGCACGTAAAAGACTAGTTCTTAAAGAGATCAAACGGTTTATTTAACCCCTTGCTGATGGTTACATTCCTGCAGATATAGATAAAATCGGCTACTGCGCCGGAACAAATGTCTAGAAGCAAGGATGCCTTCCCATATGGTTCCGTGATTACAATCATATGAAAATTCTGGGATTATTCCAATGCTACGTTAAACCTCTACATTAACAAAATGCTACTATAAAACAAACGTTTAAACATCACAAATAACGTGGAATTCCATTTTCTAGGTATTCCATGCATAAAGCGACCCGCGCTGTTACTGCCATGGAGGTGTGTTCGGATGTCAAAAACTTTTAAACTGTCCGAAAAATCGAAGAATCAAACATAGTTCAGTGCTAGTGGCAGTTGAAGCGGCAGCAGATATGTCCAAACAAGGCAAAAGTATACTGCCGCCATCTCTTTTCTCTGCATCATCGTTAAAGGCCGAGTCCACCAGCGAAGAGCGTAATGCTACGGATCGACTGAAATCTAGCAGGCAGTCTGCTAGTCCGTTACTAGTTTCCGCCCCTTCTTCTAGTTCCATGCTGCAATCGAGAGATAGATCGCATAGATATGTTGCCATGAATAGCGACGATGACAAAAGTTACGATGACAGCAGTGACAATGACAGTCTAGGGGAGGAATATGGCCTGTTTTATAATACAAGTACAACGAAAATACAAGGCCATTTACACGATCTAATGCTTAAAGTAAAGCTGGACATTCATCGTAGAAATTAGAGACACTGACCAAATATGCAGTTACAGCGTCAACAAGCTAAACAAGCTCACTATATCGAGAAAACGCGCCTATTGAACCGAAGCATTCAGAAAACGAGTCGCCAAATAGGAAAACTGACGAACATGATAACCGAGCGAGTTTACGAAAATGAACGTTCTTTTCGGAAGCATACTAGTGAAAGAAAAGGCTCGGTTGACATTTTACCCCAACGAGATCATCTAGACCAAGACATAGCTGGTGAAGATTCACCTCTTTTAGCAGATCAGCCTAGACAGCTGGCCAAGCGTACTGGGTCACCATCTCACAGACTGGAATCAAAGAGACAACGTGTGGAGCCACCAACTCCATCAGCGACCCAAGAGGACAAGCCTGTGGCCGAGAATAGGCGCAAACCGGACACCGTTACGTCCGGAGAGATCGCTATCGCGACAGAGGACTTCTGTGACCTGTACCTGCACAGAAGTCAATATGTTGTCAATAAAGGATTCGATAAGAAACCGCGTAGTCTGCTGTATAACATTGCAGAAGAGGGATTGAACCCAGAGATGAAAAATATTATGGTTACAACATCTTTGGACGGGTAAGGAGATAATGAGCGTTGGTTTCTTTATCCTAGATGTTAACTAAAGTTGTTTCCGTCTGACGTCTTTCGATTTTAGTAATCTGAGCTTTTGGTAAGTGTTAATGAAATTGTTTTCAGAAAACAAGAAGATAAACTTAAAGAATCCATACAATAGGGACGCATACACTAAACGGTAGCATAAAAAGCTCTCATTTAAATCATCATGACCAACCTATTCTTGTTCTAGACATGTAAAAACGATTGGCAAGGGATATCTTTACTCGACATGGATAGAGGATCTCTGTTGGGCTACACCTACTACGCTTGCACTTTGTCCAGCGGCAAAGAAAAGTACCTTGGACGAAGAAGCGGTTGAAACGGTTTCTCTGGTTCATATCCGGGCCACCGATGAGGTATGTAATCTGACGACAGTCTTGTGGTGTAATTAAGCTATTGTTACTGGGATTAGTCTTCCATAGAGGGACGAGTACAGTCCCTGCAAGAATTGCCACATGAAAAAGGCATATCTGTTATCGCTCCATTTGGCGGCGGACAAAGAAGCGCAGACGACGTAGAGCATGCGCAGTTTGTGACAGGCGGTAACGACAAATCAGTGGTAATGTTTGGATTCTACCTCGTGAGATGTTTCTCACTTAATTCATCATAGTACTTGTGGAGCCTGAGCAGAGAAAACGCATCAAGTGACTTTTCGGTTTCCAGCCTTGACAGTATCAATGTCAAACATACATCGGCGGTACAAGCGCTATATTATGACCAATCTAATAGTAAACTCTTCACTGGTGGAGCCGATGAAAGACTATTTACTTATGATATGCAAAAGCAGTCGGTAGTAGCTGAGCTCAGAATGGCAGGAAGAGTAAGCTAAAGAAACGAGTGAATATGGTAACAAATGGAGCAATTATTTAGGTGAACCATATTCTACAAAATCCGGTCAATCCTAATTTAGTCTTATCAAGGTAAAGAAAACCAAGATTACTTTGATCATTGACATTCACTGATCCGATAGTCTTTCCACAAAATCGGAGCAATTCGCATTGTACGATTTGAGAAACAAAGGGTCTAATGCTATTTGTCTCCGATTTGGTTACTGGGAAACAGATAATATCTCTCGTTATATACGGCCCGACATACACAAGAATGGATACATGGTTGTGTGCGGGAGTCAGTCCGATTCCAAAATCCATTTCTGGTAGGCATAATTCATGGATAGGAAGACATATATTGACATGACTGTTCAGGGACATTCGGTATAGTGGTGTCACAAGAGGGTCCTGCTTTAGCTTTGACTCGCCAGGTAGGATGGCTGGTTTAAACTGGGCTGACATCCTACTAACCTTCATCTAGGCAAAGCGCGCATTTTACGCACTCTTTTCTTACCAGACAGCGACACCTTGGTTTCGCTATCTTCTTCTCGTACAATGACATGGACCCAGTTTCATGTTCAGCCAAACTCGACTCTCAGTTCGTTATAAAAGTTTGTATCATTAGCCGCATAAACCATTATGATCCTGCTCCAAAACGACTTTTCATTTGCTCAACAGTGGACATACAAGCAACAGATGGAAATTGGTTCACTGGATTCTCTCGCAGCGAATTTATCAACTAAATCCTTGTTAAGCAGTGTGCATAAGATTTTCTCGTCTGGGGTCTTTTTTATCCTTTGCTGTTATTGTTCTTCTTCCACAGATTCGCGCATAACACTATTCAGCCGTCTCTCCTTTTCCTTTTCCAATTCGCCATATAATAAAAATAGTGCTCGTTCGTTAGCTTCTGCCGTTCCGTAAATGGTAAACAATCGTTCACTTGTTTCATCATCTGGCACCCTGGCAATGGAAATGCGCGAACCTGAGAGCTGGCGGATTTCCGAAATTTTAGATCCACCTTTGCCTAAACAATAATACGGTTAAAATTACTCTTTGGATAGTCTTTCCTTACCAATAATGCACCCCACCATGTCGCTAGGGATCGAAATATGTTGAGCCTTAACCTCATCTTCCAGAGACTGAGAGATACGGCGCTGATGACTGCCAGCTTCCCCAGAAGGCGTAAAATCGGATCCATTACCGGTACGTGTAATAGAAGCCCTGTGTTCCTTCAACATAGGACTTGTGACTGGATCATAGAGAATGGTACCATGCTGCTTTTCCTTATCCTCCAAAAGGCATTGACCTATCTCGCTAATGGCCATACTGACGGCGCTAGGTACACCCCTCACCTCGACAATGCGTTCTGTGCTTTGAGGCAATAGGGCTTTGGAGGCTGTCATACGTGCTCCAGAAACATCTTGAATCGATTTGATTTTTGCGCCCTGCCGGCCAATGATGCTACCCATCAAGTTGTGAGAGACGAGTAGGCGAATGGTACATGTGTTATCGGTTGTAGAGGATAAGCTCTTATTCGTGTTGTTTTCCGTCAAGATTCGTGCAACTGATGCAAAGGCCTATGCATTCAACTTAAGGGTCAATTTTCGTTTTTTTTTTTCCTGATTGGTCAACCTTGGCAACGCCTTCCAGTGGACCACTGACGGTGAGGATCCGTTCTTGAACGCCTTTGACTGACTGAGAAACACTAGCCTTTACACCTGTCGATTCTCTCAATTCGGCGACATTTTTCCCACCTTATTATTTAGAGTAAGTTTGTTTTTTCGCGTCGTTTAGTCAAAAAGTATTCCGTTTGGTAGTCTGATTTACCTTTGCCAATAACCACACCAGCTTCCTTACTGGTTATCAGAGCGCGTAGCGTTAATTCATTCAAGCTGTCTCGCTCGAGTTCGTTATTGGATGGATGAAGCTTGGTTTCTGGTACTGACATAGGCCGTCGGGGGCGTGTGCTAAGTGTAGGAACGGTGGGGTAGTTGAAGAAGGGGAGGGATTAAGCGGAATTGTGAAAGTGGTGCGAATTAGAAAGGGAAAATTGGTGACCAAGGAGATGGAGAGAAAACGAGAGAAGAACAATAGCCGATGAATCCTCCAGTCAGGACGAACCAGCCAAAAACCCATCAGTGGAACAGAGTCACAATACCTTGCGTACCCCTTTGCGGCGTCGAAACAAGTAACACGGAAATACATTAAGATTTTGTTTCTTTTATTTAATGTCCCTATTTGAACAGATCTATTTTGTTCAAGACAGCTCAAACAAAAAGGATAAAATAAAAAAAAACCCGCGGATGAGATAAGGAAAAGGCCAAAAGAGTGAGGTAAAAAATAAGAAAGGAATAAAGGAAAAAAAGTAGTGGAATGGAAAGAAAATAGAAAAAGGTAAACTAGGGAAGAAGAGGCTGGCAGTCTTGATATGCCTAGCCTGGTTCAGGAGAGCTAACACGGAAACGCAGTATTTTGCAGGATAGTTGGCGCCAGTGAACATGATAACTTTGAGCTGAGATTGGTAGATTCCTCGCTAGCATATTACCGTAACAAAATACTCAAGGCTGAAACAAAAAAAACCCGTGCCTTTTACTGCGCATACTTCAAATATTGTTCATGTCTAGTGTAAAAGTAATAACAGGATAATGTAAATGCTTTCTTTCCCCATATACTGTCAATCCATGTAAATTGGATGTTTATATTATTAAATACCTTGCGAATGACTCCTCAATTAAAGCTACAAGTACATTTGTGTGTTTAGTTCTTTGACAGTTAGTTCTTTTCCATACAAGTGATCCAGATTTCGGTTGGTGTTGTATCTCTCTATGTTTCCCTTTTTTTACCTGCTATCTTACACTGTATGAGCGATATCGCTTCCAATGCCTATTAAGCGAGCAAATACCTTTGTTGTCATTATCTGTTGCTGAAG
>JNDP01000935.1:0-33507 GCA_000696975.1 Apophysomyces trapeziformis B9324
TGCACTGGCGGTGTCAGTAGCACCCTCTGAAATCCGAAGACTCCGACTGAGTTTGTTGTCATCTAATGATAACAGGGTATCAGTTTGAAAAACGAAACTGAGTGAATGTAAAATACCTGAATTGCATGTCCCTGTCCTTTCCACTATCCTCATACAGTGAGGCACATCATTATTTTTCTCCATAGATGGATCATCTATTTCCATTTTGCATAAGCTATATTAATCATGAGTTAAGGGTGCAAACTTACCTTGCGCAGAGTAGAGAATCAATCCTTGAATGGATGACGCTGCCATGAATATATTTCCTGAAGGCAAACGGGGTGGTCTTCTTTTCTTGAGGGAATACATCCCGGTTAAAGAGTGTTAAAGTGATGGGAAAAGAAAGGACGGTATTTATGCAAACCACGATTGATAAAGACTGCTTTGATTGCTGTATCTGAAACCAAAAAAAACAACTCATTGTCCTGATGTCCCCCCATTTTTGAACAGACAACGATATCTAAAAGAAATGTCGCTATTATGTGAAAAATAATATTATGACACACGCACTGTGGTCTATTTCGACCTTTAAGATTGTTCTGCTTTTTATAACAGACCAGTGTTGACCCGCTCGCTTCGCAGCGCGTCACCCCTCCCCCTTCCAACCCGCTTCCATACCACTGATTTAGGCGTTGAAGAAGACATAGTTAATATTACATAAAGATATAAGCGCATAAAGACATAGGATTGTAGAGGATATAAAAATGTAGAAGAGACATAGAGAACATAAGAAACAAAAGACATAGGTACATAGGAGAAAGCATATAATAGGTGGAGGTTTTCTTAATCGTCATCAATTTCCCTATAAACCACATTGCGAGTGCTTGCAATGGACTGATTTCTAAACGTTTCCTGTTTTGGGTTTTATGATTTTTTTTTGTTTTGCATCATAGATAATTAATATGACAAGCATAGATTATAGCTGGGAAACGTATAGGCCCGTCATATTCTGGCTGCCTTAATCAAGGTACTTTATTTCTGATGCATGGAGTGAAAAGTGCTTCTTCACCAGCGAGTAGCTAAACAGAATTATTGTTAGACCTGTTCTACCGTCTATGGTCGTGGATATTACGAGCTAAATGGTTCACTTTTGGCAAGGATTCGCACCACTTATTGACAAATACATTGGCGATAATGTACTATGGATCACGTTGACCAGTCACAACACAGCAAGCATGGCCGACCGCCTGAGCAGAGGCACTCGTTCTTTTCTTTTTCTTCTATATCGTAATGGAACGGTCAGCTAATCTTGCTAGAGAAGTCTATTCCACATTAAGAAATAGCTTTATGCTAGACCGCGGTGCAAGGTCAGCATATGCGCGCATGGAGCAAGAATCGGAGAATGAGGAAGAGGAAATCAACAGCCTCTTCTATTCAGTTCAGCAGCATGACATTGGCGATGAAAGCATACCTTTGACAAACTCACACGACTATTCTGATCGAAGTCAGCTCTTATTTGATCGAGAGGAGGACCTTGATAATGAACGTATGGATCTGTCAAACGAAGCGGCATCTGCCTTGCGACACTCCGACTATGAAGAGAGTCCTGTAAGCCAGCTTTCAGACCAGCGCTTTATACTTTTCTTTTCTAACAGTTTGTTATCCTTTTAGAAACCATCTGCGATATATCTTGATGTACCATCAGCAGCACCGGCTTCAGTTTCAAATCCAAAGTCGTTGTCAGAATCGCTACTTCCAACTTCTACTGCGGTGAGAATGAACCATCCGTTTCAAACACAGACAGCTAAGCGGCATTACTGTGCCATTCACAGATACCCGCAGGAATAACAACCATCAAAGTCGACAAAAAGTTGCGAGATCCCTTTTTTGCTGGCCTATTCATCTTTGCGCTATTTGTATATTTCTTAGTCGGTCTTATCGTCGTCTTTACAACCAATGTAAGAACCGTTATCTTATCACTGCATACTAATGGTGTAACATGGTAAACAGAGTCATGCGATAGAAAAATACGCAAGAGGGACGATGTTCAAGACAATAACAGATAGTGCAGGTAGTGATCTTAAATTCATTCTTCTCTGTCCCGTTTTTCGTTGACAGGTCGGCTTGTATTAGGCATAATGTCCATCATGATTGTCACTGCGCTAATTGTCGGTGCCGCGTGGATTTACGTCCTACGCACGTTTACAAAGGTTTCAATCTATTGACCAACGAATGGATGTTAAAACATAGTTGTAGGCTATTGTCTGGGTCACGGCTATAGGCGCTCCATTGGCTCTATTAGCTATCTCCTTATGGTCATTAATTGAATCGTTTCACGGTCATTACTTTTACAATGGCACGAAATCCCAACATGACTCTGGGTAAGTCATTTGCTTCTGTACTGATCTATTGGTTATTAACTCTCAAAATAGCTTGACATTGTTGTCTTTGATTCCCTTAATCTTGGACATATTCTATATAGCACTGATCTATCGCAATCGTTATCGTATCAGCAAAACTGTCTCTGTTATTGAGGTAAGGATGGAATTAATGTGCCTGAAGTCAAGGCTAACCATAATCCTAGTTGGCATGCGATGTTTTGCGCAATAACCCAGGGATAATTCTGGTGTCTTTGTTATTGATGGGCATCTTCGTTCTATTCACTCTTATTTGGATGATGCTCTTTACTAGATTATGGCTCGTAGGACGCTCAGAGACGCAGCCATCTAGAACAGGGAGTACACTAATTGCATGTGTTCCCAGAAACTAATACCAGCTAGTTGCCGTCTGGGTGGTATATGACCACGTGTATATTTTAGCGACATTTTTCGTTTTTATGTATCTGTGGACAGCAGCGATTCTTATCAATATGCAGAGGTAAAGAAAAAAGGTTTTATGCGGTGCCTTGGCTAAGGGTTTTGCAGATTTGTGCTTTCGTCTGTCACCTCTCAATGGTATTTTCACAGGTAAAAAATAAATGAACATTTATGTATTGATAGTTACGTCAACATTGAAGAAACGATCCAGCGAGTACAAATAGCGAGAAGGCATGGAAAAGCGCATTCATACGAGCATCTACTACATCCCTGGGCACCCTTGCTCTAGCAGGGCTCATTCTATCTATTGTGCAAATGCTACAGCTTCTAACCCAATATCTGAGAAAGGTTTTGGCATGCATAAATTACCCAACGTACGATGTTAACGATTTTTTAGCATGTAAAGAGACGGTCGTTGGTGACAATTATATCCATCTTTCTCGGTTACGTCGAAGCCCTTGTCAGTCAAATCAACCATTATACCATCAGTCTGGCTGGCATCACCGGAGAGGGATTTTGCTCGGCAGCTCGATCGGGTACGAAACTCTTCCGTCGCAACCTTCTATCTGGTCTACTCGGAGGTAAGAATGTTATTCAGAACTGCTTAAAAAGTGACGCAATGTAAAAATTATAGACTTGTTAACTAAGATGATTCTCTATGTCGGCTCACTTCTGATCTCCTTGTCCTCTGGATTCGCAACATACATATTTGCCACGCATAATTTACATTCATCCCATGGTCTGCTTGTCGGTATGCTGGCCGCCGTTGTACCTTTATACCTCTCGCAATTCTTCTCTTATACGATGATGAGCATGTAAGTTGCCATAATAAGCCTTGATTTTATCTTACTGGTAGTAGTATCGACACAACCTTTTTATGCTATGCTATTGATCTTGATACGGGTACTGTGCATATGTCCGCAGCACATACAGTGTTTTCAGGTTTCGATTAAAAAGGCCTGTTCTTTCCTTCCTTCCCTTTTATCTTATCTGCATCCTATTCATCGATAATGGTAGTGAAGATATACGCTTTGTCAAGGTTAATTCTTGATTCACGATCCGTATCCTTTTCATCTTTTTCTCTTCTGATATATGAATTTTCAAGTCTTTTTATTGCAAGATAGAATAACAAGCGTGGTTTATTAAAACATGGAGTTTGTTGCTGTATTACATAATAGAACTTGCCAAACCAAGGTCACAGACATTGTCAGGCAGATAATTATTTGACGTATTGAAGTCGTTCTACAGGGAATTTGTTTGCCAAGTACGCATGCACCGGTCCAAGGACAACCAGGCGTTCCCACGCAATGCCAGCAAAGACGTTTCCAACGCAGATTCCCCAGAGTTTCCAACGGAAATCCGATGGCATGACATTATGTCCCAGAGGTGTATTATAAGGCTCAATATAGACATCAGGAACCTCATAATGTAGTTGCTTCAGTACGCTGGGGGTGCCACAGTTGAATCGGAACAAACAACCAAAGCGATTAGGGTCGGCTAGAGTCCAATACGACACGATGGCAAGGTACAATAGCCAGAGAAAAACTAACATGTAGTTTTTATAGAAACTTTGGCGGAATTTGTAGCCAAAGTTGAACACTGCCGCATTATTGATGAACTGAAACAGGCATACGATTGCAATCACTTCGCCTTCGTAATTATCAGCAAGGAGCCACCATTTTGAGATATCAACGGCTGAGCTGTCAAATTCGTTACAGCGATACCATGCTGATGGTAGTCGTGGTTTAGTTACTGCATACCTTTGCACAGCATAGGATCTTACCTTGCTTAAACAGCATAACGAAAGCTCCCGACAGGAAAAGCCAGTTTATGGCCACCAGGCCTATGCCAGAAGCTAACGTTTGTGGACCCAGAAGGCGAGCTGTCGGCCGCTGAGCTTCAAGTCGGTCTGCAGCCTTGAGTTGCGACACAGCCCATGTCAAGAAGACGGTAATAAAAACATCAATAGCAATCCACACGTACTGAGACATCGTCACAGAAAAGTAAAATGTGTATATCTTCAACATCATCATGACTTGGCCGTATACTTTAAATCAAGTTAAAAAAAAGCTATGAGAAGCTAAGCTATGTACTTACAGATCAAGTATTTGTATCCAGTGATTGACGTGGCTAATGCTGCCCGTCCTTGACGTATTAATTCGACGCAAGATTTTACGCTGCGCACGCTGGTACTGAAGGGCGATACAATGGAAGCTTCAGCGTCTGACATGGCAATACCCACGTGAGCTGCACGAAGGGCACCACAATCGTTGCCACCATCACCTGTCATGGCAGTGATTCCTCGTTCCATATGTAGCTGTACGCATTGCACTTTACCGTTAGGTGTCATTCTAGCAAAGATACGGATATCAAGTAGGTATTTTCGTATCAAATTCCTATCTACGAGCCAGTTGAATGCCTTGCCGGTAATAGCCAGTTCGACAGGCGTATGGTCCTTGTTCAAGAGGTAATCGTCAACATTGACATCAGGAAAGGTTTCTGGTTCGTCTACATCGCTCCATATCACGCGTCCAGACTGGTTGTCATAGTCTCCCAAAAGAACTCTCGCGGTTCGAACAACCATACCACATTGACGGGCAATATACACACCAGTGAGAGCAGTATCACCTGTTATCATGATTGTTCTCGTCGCTCCACGTTTCAGTTCTGCAATATTGTCTGTTGTATCTGGCTTCAGCTGATTTTTGAATACAATCAAACCAACAAAGCTGATATTCTCCTCCATCTGGTCTCTTGTCCAGTTCTTAAAAGCGTCAATACCGCCAATTTCGTCCAGGTGGATTTCGCGATGAGCTAACCCAAGAACATAACAACCTTGGCGAGCGAGATCTGCCGTATTGTGATCATAATCACTCGGTATGGAAGAAGGAGATGATAGATCCTTAATTTTTTCGTATGCTCCCTTGACAAAGACGTGTATCTTTTTAGTATGGCTATCCAAAACGGCTACGGACATTGACATTCGTGCGTGGACAAATTCAAATCTTTTGATTACGTGCACTGGCGCTTGGACTTTTCCGGGTATGTTGGCTGGCGGCATCAAAGTATCAACATACTGTTCGTTCTCTTCTGAACGTTCAACTAGAGTCCACTTGCAAGATCTAAACATCTCGATATCTACTGGGTTTCCGATAAACTGACCGTTCAAGCTGGTCACAGCGTGGCAAGTTGCAAGACCAACTTGCATCAACCAAGGTATAGATTCAGTGTTTTCCTGATGAGGAGAAAACTTTGGTTTGACACCCTGGGCTGTATCGACATCCTCTACGGCCTGAACACCATAAAACTCCAAACCTTCTTTGGTTAATGTACCAGTCTTATCGAAACAGAACAGTTGCACTACAAAGTTAAATCATTCAGTACACCACATACACATAATCACAGGCGCGCTTATTTCCCCGCAATTACACACTGTGCTTCAGCAAAAATTACCTTTGCCGGCCATTAAAATACGGGGAAGGTCAACACAAAATATGTTCTTGTCGCGTAGTCGACCAGCCGCCACAGACTGACCAACCACTAAAGCGGCAGGAAGCAGAGGCGAGACAAGTTGAGCAATGGCAAAATTAGCGTAGAACCACGCGCCTTGCAAACATAAAGAACATAAGTAGATGGAATCTAGTATGCTGGCTTACCTACTTGTTCCTTTTGCATAAAGCCAGATGGCGAGACCAAGACAAACCAGGCCACAGCAGAGGAGGATCAAGATGACGATCTTGATTTGTTCATCAAAGATAAACGAAACTCGTGTTGGGAAAAGGATCTTCTTGATCAACTCACCCTTGTCAGTGGCAGTACCTGTATGAGTGCATAAAGCCTGGACTTTCTGACCATGTTCCATTGGCTGGGCCTGGGAAATGGTTGTTCCAGCAAAGATGGTCGAGATTTTGTTGGCTCCCATTCGATCATATGGCGAATCATCATCTTCTCGTAGTGAAAATTTCCGGATTGGCAAAGGTTCACCAGTGAGCGAGCTCTCGTCAACCACGATATTCCCAGCAAGAACCACGGCATCGCATGGCGTGACCTTGCCCTCAGTTACTTCAAAGACATCCCCAGGAACTAGATCTGCAGTATGAAGTTCTTTCCACTCACCGTCCCGCAGAATATTGATTTTATCCGTAAACTCGGCCATGACCTTAATCCGTTTCTCAGACCGTAGGCGCACGATCACCTTGACAAAAGCGGAAACGAGGATGACGGAGGTATCTGCAATGCCCACCTGCCCTAAGATTCCGCATAAAGAGTTGGTTAAAGTTTGCTGCATGTTCACAGAAAGAGAACTAAGCTTACAGTAGGCGAAGTAATAGAATAACCACATGCAGGTAAATTGATAAATGTAGAAAAATGAGGAGAACTCCCTAAGCATGGCCATTGCAAAATTTGGGACATACACCGCGATGAAATTGGGTCCAACTAGTTCCTCACGTTTTGCAGCCTCCTCTGTTATCAAACCGCCTGTTTGTCTGGCCAAAGCAGCCACGGTGTCTCCCATATCAAATCCATGTGGAGAGAAGAGCTGCGTTTCGGGATGGTAGACATAACGTGTACATTGGTATATAAAAAACTTTGTACCAGTACGGGTACGCTGCAGGGGCGCAGTTGTAACCATGACATCGAGACCAACCATATGTTTCGCTGTAGACTCTAACCAACGGACAGCATCCATAATCCTATTTGACTGGTCTTCTAAGAAGATAACAGCTAAAATGAAACCCCGAAGAAACGAAATAGGAATGTAAGCCAACCATATAACACATAAAGTTTCCATCCTGCTTGTTTTCCATGTTACCAGGTTCCTGTTTCTCCACTTGAACGAATTCACCTTCGGAATATCTGCATTGGATTCGGAAGAAATTGGCCAATCGGTTCTTGAATATAGTGAGGCTAGCAAACCAGAAAAAGAAAATATACCACATGCCGATAAAAGTGCTGGACTGCACAACTGCACTTCCCCGGAACATTAGATAGTCATGGTAGTAATCATATACCATTGCAATCATATAAGCAATCATGCCGATAGTTTGTATGATATAGAGTGCCAGAGAAGCCTGACCAAGCCAATCTGATTTATATGCCCTAATCACCATTCTCTCTTCTTGATCCAAAGAAGTCATATCATCTGCTCTGGATGATTCCTATCAAATACAATCGGAATCCACACTTAAAGACTTTTTGGTGCCGTTCTGCTTTCTATACCTGTTCCGGTTTACCAGAAGATGGTTTCTTCTCTGATGGTTCGTAAACTTCCAATTTCGACTCCCACGTCTTGTTGTATCTCAGCTTGATGGCCTGGATAGATGCATCAGTTGAATAAGCAAACAATGAATTCAAATAAGGAAAAAGCCTACTTTTTCTCTGGTCCATTTGTAAAGAGACCATAAGGCAAGTACAGCAAAACAGGATCCGTAGAAGGCATACAAGGCGACAAAGATGGGTTCTGTGAACGTCAGTTGGCCGTAATCTGGAGCTTTGCATGTTGCCCACATTATGGATCCCGGATTTGATGACCATGTAGGAATAGCAGTGATGCCCACATCGTGCGAGCAGACAGCTACACTTTGATCGGTCTTATTGGCGGCGTCAAATTGGTCGATATTCACTCTTTGCTCTGCACAAGGGTACATCGAGACCTCCAAAGCGGGTTGTCCTGGACAAGAACAGAGAGAGGCACCAGCGTTACTGCAGTCGTCATGGCAGTTCCCGTCCGCACAATAGGTTTGGCCAACGGGACAAGATGGAGGGCGAAGCGAAGTTGGGCACTGCGTAGGATCCCGCACACAGATGCGTGGACAGGGATAGGCGAAATACGTAGGGAGAGGGCATTTATTGCCATAAATATCGTAACCGTTCACTAGTTAAACAAGTCTGTCAAAAAAAAAAAAAAAGGAAATCGAACGCTGTCGCAAACGTTTTCTTTTTCTCTACCTTGATTAAAAGCAGGTGTAGCATCCACTGTGAAAACAAGTGGGCCGAATAAAAGGAGGAAGAAGCCAGCTCTATTTCGCATTCTTCTTCAGGAAAAGAGCAGAGGTCTTAAACACAAGAGGTATAAAAGGGAAGAAAACAAGAAGAAAATAAGGAAAATCGTAGCGGAACTTATTCGATCGAACGAAAGGGGGCATTAAAAAAAAGGTTTATTGTCAAAATGATGGGTAACTAATAGTGAATTAGGAAAGAGTCATTTCAAGTCTGCGATGATTCGACTGGAGTCATGCGTCCCTGTGTGTCTCTGGTACAATAGCAGATCTTCTCGCCCAAAAAGGATGGCAACTCCTTGCATTATCCTGCATCAAGACACTCTTACCGGACAAGATAGGATAAAACTAGATAACAAAACGTAGGTTATCCGTTCGTTCCTCTCACATTTGCTTGGTCAATATCTATTCTAGTGGCAGTGCTCCACCGTACAAGTGTATGTTTTAAGGAGGCTTTGTTGTGCCACTGCTATGCTCGCATTTGAACAAGCTACTGCTTCCCCGCGTTCTCTTCTTTTCTTTTTTGGCTAGTTTCTACTTTTGGTATCGGCTAAGTTGGCTGCATTTGGCACGTTAGCAGAGCTCAGTAAGCTGATAAGTTGGAAATACGTCATATTGAGCGATTCTGTGGCACAATGAGCGAAAACAACATAAGTTCCAAAAATTAGGCGGTATACTATCTACAAAGCGATCATATCTTAAAAAGGAGATAGTATAAAGGTTTAGTTCTCTTGTTGGTTATCAAATGTTACTGTTTTTGAAAGTACAGAAAGTCTCAACATAGTTATCAAGATTCTGTCTTTTGAAAGATCCCACGCACAAAGAAAAATTCTGTAAAACTTTACTTTAGATCGTTTGGTCTGGGTACCCTCCTAAATACGACCATTTGATATCAAACTGGGATACTCCGCCAAACATCCAAAAAGAAACATAAGTCTATATACATGTGACATGGAAACTCTCATGCTCTTTGTTATGATATGGCTGCTTAGCATGAGTACGCGCAAATACCGGAAATGACATCGGCATACTGACTGAATCTGCAAAGAGAATAGGAAAGAAGAGTCATTGGGTTTTGTTGTATTAGGGTCCTTATGCGCACCTGTGGATAGCAGACTGAGGTAAGGTGAATGGAGGAAACAAAAGAAGGAAAGAAAGAGAAATATTGCTCTCGTCTGTACTTTAAATAATCCGAAGAATAAACTTTGCGCTAAAGAAATGAACACAGTTGATTTTTGAGATAGAAGCTTTCCTCAAAATCCTAATCTCTTTACTTAAAGGACCCTAATGAGATTACTAAAAGAGGCAAATTCGCCACATCCCGAACAGGAGATGTAAAGAACACACACTACAAGAGCAAGTATTTTAATGTTTTGGCTTAGGGTTCTAGAGTTATTCATGGTAAAGATAAGACTCTCTCAATCCATGTCCGTTGCCAAGGGGCGCACAATGTTATAAAACTGTACATTGCACAATAGCACAAATGCTTATGTCAATTTAAAGACGGGGATATGTATCTCTTCCTGATCAGCGCGGTTATTTCTGTAACTTAATGGACACTGTCATCCCGTATCCACAAAGGTGGCCTGTTTCTGCTCTTCAGCTTTCTCGGTTACAGCTATCGCAAATAATGTGGGCAAGATTGAATAGAGACGGAATGTCCTGTACGGATCATACTTATTGTAGAACTTTGATTACAGTGATCTGTCCAATTTCGTACCATATCATCTTTTTCCTCCCCGAAAATTAATCATTTTTCAGTAGGAATAGCAATTGGGATACATTATTTCTTTCAAGCTACCAACAGTAAAAGATGAGTTATCTTATTCAAGAAACGGGGTCCGCCTTTACAGTTTTTTGCACTGTGATGTGCACCACTTTACAATATCTGTTTTCGAAGTAGCGCAAAATGTAATTCAATAGACAACAGGTCAAAGGCTCACAATATGATCCTGCCGATTCAGGGTCTGTTCTTGAATTGGTTTGCCTCTGAAATCGGAAAAGATGGTCACGGAAAACATAAGGCAAAGCGAACCGGCATTTTCAGTCCGCTAATTCTACAAAGTAGCCCATCATGGTGAAGGATCCATAAAAGAAATCAGTTGTTACTTATCTAATGTACTGTGCTATAGGCCCGTAATGAAGAGAAGGCCCAGTCTATGCTGTACCGTTTCCGTGAAGCGCAAGCTGCGGAACTGGGTTTGGTCAGAAAGCGAGAAAGACGCCCTGCGCTGGCATCAAGCGTCAACACAATCGGTGAATGTGAAAGATGGAGACGTGATCTACTAGGTGAAATAGCACGGAAAGTGTCCAAGATTCAGGATGGTAAGAAAAAATTATGCACTTGGGTTTCTTTTCCCCTTATCTTATTATGTGAGCTGTAAACTTCTTTAGTCAGTTTGTCGGATTACCAGGTGCGCGATTTGAACGATGATATCAACCGATTGATGAGAGAGAAATACCACTGGGAACGGAGGATAAGAGAATTGGGCGGTGCCGATTATTCTGTACGTAAAATGCTGAATTGGCGACCATCGACACCAGGAGACTGACAGTTTTCTATACGAAAAAAAAAAAAAATAGAGGGCTGGGCCAAGGATGATCTTGACAGAAGGAAAAGAAGTACCTGGGACGAGGGGCTATAGGTAAATAAATAAGAGGATTCTTTATTATGAGGTCTTTGGGGAAGATATCCATCTGAAGACGGTGAGTAGATATTTTGGACGAGCAAAAGATCTTCCGGGCGTACGAGAACTTTTCGAACAAGAAGGTAGGATTATATTCGATTATTCTTTTGTGGGGTTCTCAACATGGATCGATAGCACCTCAACCTGAATCTCGTTCACGAGGTGAAATATACAAAAACATTGATGCCGATTATTACGGTTACCGGGATGAAGAAGATGGCACATTGCTAGAATACGAGCGGGAACATGAAAAGGATTTAGTAGAGCACACAGAACAGATGCCAGATATTGCAGAACCAGAAGAAGGAGAGGAAGAAAGAGAACCAATGGATATTGATGCTTTGAACGCAGAGATCGGTACCGTACCAAATCAAAAGCAAGTAGAAGAGTATCTTGTAAATAGACGAAGACAACAGGTAAAGTGATACGGTCTGGTTGAGCGCAAGTATTGAAGGAATCTAACTACCTTTTTTCATAGCTTTTGGACAAGTATGTCTCAGAGGATTTGAAACAAAGTGAACAGGAGACCAAAGCCCTTGCCGGAATGCAATAAAGCAGATGAAAATTTGAAAAAGAAAAATCAGACTTAAGTAGTTCTATGCATTTCTTAACATTATTTTGCTGACAGGAAGATCAGATTCACGTTAGCTGAATACGTGTTTTGGTATGAATTAAGGAGCGAAGCTATGCGCTGTATAATTGTAAGGGCTGGTTTAGACGGTGCCTTGTTTCTGCTTCAACTCACAAAATGTGTCCTCGTTCATTGACACAAAGGAAATGGATGGCCTTCCTATCTTTGTCTGTGCAAGCATCGTGCTATAAAACCCATCTATGCGAAGCTTATTTCTTTGTTGCTACCCATAAGACTCCCCTCGCTTTTCTCTTCAACGATTGCGATCTTTTTACTTCAATGATCTGGACTACATAAGCATAAAAGACAGCATTTTTTTTCACTCTTTGGCTCTGTTCTCCAGAAACGTCCTGGGTACGCACTTCAATTCATTATACGTATTGGATCAAAGAATGATGTCCTAATATTATGCGCCATTTGGCCGGTATGAACTCTGTCATAGCTCATTGTTTTTGCTGATGGCGCGTATTTATTTCATTCGTAGGATGGAATTAGTCTTTTGACAAATGCAAAAATTTTGTTTACAGTAATGAAAATGGCTCCTTCAATAAACGGTATGATCTTTATGATCTCCAGGTATCTGATGCAGATGATGAGGCGTGGCATGCATGCCAAGTAAGAATTTTCAAGTCCAGATGCAAAGGATGAATTCTCTCTCACGGTAGCTCATCTCTATTACCTGTATCTGTTGCAGCCAATCGTTGTTGTAAATGGACCAGTGGTTCGTTTTCCGTCTGTTGGTGTTCTTCAGCACTTAGTCGTGTTTGTACGTTTGTCGATGGTTCGTTACTCTCAGAACGGATCACATCCTCATAATTTGGTGGCGGCGAGCCTGGATACATGGGTGGAGGGGTACGTGGAGGCCGTTGCCTGCGCCGTCTACGACGACTTCTCCTGCGTCGTCGATCTAACTCATCTTCGGTTGAATTATGCTGTTGAAAGCGTCTCCATAGGGAAGAAGTGGATGAAAACAGAGAACTATTGGATCGTTGTGTTCTCAGGGGAGATGATGACGATGATGAGGGGAATTGAAGAAGAGGTCTGGCTGGTATCCGTAACCTTCCTCGTCGATCACGGCCGAGAGTATGAGCAGTAAAGGAGGGTGGAGGTGTAATCGTTACTGTCGTTTGGGTATCGTCGTTTTGCATAGATGTTTCTAGGTGGGGTGCTGTCATTGTTCGTCGTTCTAATGTGCCTTCTTCCAATTCTTTTAATCGATTTCGGGCGTTACGGATACGTAAGCAAGTGTACAATACAATAGCGCCCACTACGGGCACAAGTGCGATAAGCCATTGCAAATTCACGATGGTCGGAGGTTGTGGAGAGGAAGAGGGGGAGGGAGAGGGAGAGGGGGCGGTTGGTGGTGTCGGTTGGGATGCAGAAGAGGTCTGTAATCCGGAAATAGAGTCGTCCATGCCACTTTTTTTCAGGTTTCAGCCGTTCCTTTTCGTAGAGGATGCTGAATCTTTTTTCTTTTTTTCTTTTCTTGATAATAGATAGTGTAGGGAGAATGACAATGGTTTGCATTTAGGTTGATGTCAAGCCATGGACATGATGCTGTTGTGATGAGTTAGTTGTGCCCTGAGCTATGTTATACGAGAAAGGGTATGGAAAGAGAAGATAAGAAAAAGAAGCTCATTTTTTCCCATTAATTGTTGTTTTCTTTTTCCTCTCAGCGCCGCACTTTATTTTTGATGCTGCAGAAACAAACATTAAGCCGTGGGTAGAAGTTTTTCCAAGAACTTGGCAATATCGGCTAGTTCTTTTGGACTTGCCGAATGTCCGAGGCCTGGGTACATATTAAATGTAAGATCATATCCCAACTTCTTGAGATAAGCTGCTGATTCTTCTCCATACTCCAGTCGAACAACAGGATCATTGTCACCATGACACATCAGAATGGGTGTTTGTTTGTTTGCCTCCGAAGCCATCTAAAGCCATGAAAGTTTAATACCTAGCATGTGCATTTCCCCAACCCACTCATTTACCGATGGAAACTTCTTGGCCATGGCAAGCCATCCACTACAGCCAATAACACCAGCAAACTTGTATTCCGAGGTCAAACCACCCAAAAGAGACATCACACAGCCCTGAGAAAATCCACCGAGCACAATGCGATTCGCTGGGATTCCCTTATCAACCTCATCACGAATCACTTGATTCACTAATGTCCCCTTGGTTACTTGCGCGCTCCTATTCATTCTAAAACACACTTACACTCAGTCAAGGAACCGAGCATTCCTTGTTGATCCTCATGCTCAAGGCTAGATTTATCGAGTCCTTTGATATCAAACCAAGCTATGGGAGGACATTGTGTAAACAAGTTATTTCCTTGTCGACTGTAGGGTTACCAGGCATAGGAAATCCACCGTTGAGTGTTACGGGTTTAACCGGTCTGTTCGAGTCGTCATAAGAACATATACCATTTTTTGCTCTCCCTTTTCTTCATTTCGTTTCACTCACGCGTTTGGAAAAATCCACTTTACATGCGGGAGGGCAGAAGACAGTTCTTCTGCCAGAAAAGACCAGCCAGCGCCAGAATCACCTAAGCCGTGCAACCAAACCACTGTTGCCGTCTGTTTAACCTTTGCACCAATGACAACGGATGTCAACATTTTAAAGACTAGTTTTTGTATTCGAGAAACGGAGAGTTCATGGCCAAGCCATTCATTAACATAACGATGGCTCTTATTTCTCTGTAGATGACAGGTACCTGCGGTAAAAAGAAAGAGCGAGCAAATCCAGTGAAACTCTGAGAGATGCCCAATTTTCCCGGCTGAGATTAGAAACGCTTAACTCTTCTGCCAATCATAAGCAAGGATTTTGGGAAAGCCATTTGAACAGAATGCAGAGCCTATCTTCACTGTATTTACAAAAAATTAATGCATAATACTCAAAGTAATCGAAGCACTCTAACGGTGGGAATATGATAAGACGAAGCAGCATAAGTTTTGCCTAACAACCTCGCTTGTACAGTAATGTATAATAAGTTGTCAACACAACCGTAGCATACAATGGGAAGAACCCTCAAGTCGTAGAACTTACAGTGTTGCATGGAAGTGATTGATCCCATAACTGTCGATGGAGAGCTCTCTTCACTTTATTGTGAGCCAGGTTACTCAATTGGTGGGTCAATGTGACTATGAATTCCCCGGATTTGAATTCGCAAGATGGTGTTTCAATAAGGGCGCTGCGCTTTTCTTTTCTATTTTCTTTGCTTCGCCGAAGTCGGAGAAAAATGCTAACAAAAGAGGACCTTTTGGGAACTGCCGAACGTGATGCGATTGGTAAACAGAACAGTCCCCCCGATGATCACCAATAACACGATCACTTTGGTCTTCTTCAGCATTGACTCTAGACGATCGAACTCGCCTCGTTGAAATCATCTTGACAGATCTCGAGTCATCCATCTCATCATCGGAACAAGATAAAGGTTATTAATTGAAATGGAGAAGAAAAAGAGAAAGAGCCGTCCATTTTTTGACACTTAGTACAGAAACGGCAAGAGAACTTCAAGTGCTCAAGATATTGGGACGCCAAGTCAATGGTAGTGAAGCCTTGTTCTCAAAGCGAGTAGGTTCAATGCATTGACTGAGCTTAGTGAGGACCATTACTTACACAATCACAGGGAATTACATTGCTGGTTAAGGCTGCTGGTCTGCTTAATTTGAACGAAATTATTGATACACCGTCGTCGCAAGAAGCTTTGAAGTGTCTCGCCAATTGTATCTTGCTTAAAGAAACGACCAAAACATGGATAGAAGAACTAGCATGCCTTGACAGATGCTGTGCTATCTTGCAGTATCCAAGTCTCAGCATGGACACTCAGTTTCTATTATGCCGTATTTTGTTTTTCATGACCGTGAATCGCCATGATCTTGTGAAACGTTTAATTGAACTCGACGTCGCACAAGCAATTCAAAGAGTAGGTGTTCTCTGTGCCTTCTATCAATTCACCTTATCCCATTTGCTTCCCCCTTTTTTTTCTGCAGATATCACAGAAACAGGTCGTTTTTCTTAAATCTAAACAACCTTACGATTCCCATTTGCCGATCAATCCTGTCTCCGTGGTTAGCGAGGCATTGAAGTTGTTGTTTAATCTAATGTTGGTCGATTCACGAAATCGTCCGAAGGAGGAAACTGTTGCCACAGCGGAATACTTTAGTAAATGCCTGGTTCCTGTTTTTGAAATTCTGTTTCTGATTCCTTATCCCGAACCTCTTCCATTGTCGCCGCCACACTCGCACGCTATTCATGTAATGATGCAGTATCCAATCTCGGTGATGATCCCGGTCTGGAAAGAATCATCACAATTGACAAGTCTTTACAATTCCCCTGAAGAATGCCGAGAACTTGTCCTAGACCTTTTCGTTGGCGCTCTCGAGCGTTCCATACATTATTTGATACCCACTGAAGACCCAGATGAGCAATCACCGTCTGCACAGGAACATCATGTAGATGCCATTCTTTCTCCATTGATCCTTTTGTTGCGCAATTTAGCACATGAAGAAGAGGGCCTTAGGAAAGGCATGGCAGAACGGCTACTTCCTCACAAAGAGTATGCATGTCATGGATAGGATGATGTAAAATATTTAACGGGTAGATGTTAGGGACCGTCTTCAACCTGTCAACAAGGGCAAAGGATTGCCAGCATGTCTGATTCGTTTAATGACTTCCGCCACGCTTATGCAAACGCGGGATGCTGTGTGCGAGATACTCTATGTGCTATGCGACGAGGATGGTAAGTAATGGATTGCGTGAGATGGGTTATTGACAAATTACACGTTTTATAGCCACCACGTTTACCCAAACCGTTGGCTACGGCAATGCTGTTGGTTTCCTCGTGAACCGCGGCATTGCCTTAGAACCGCCTGAGGGACTTAAGGAAGATGCTGAGGAAGTGAATCCTATTACAGGTCAATACCTTTCTGCCGAGCAGCGAGATCTTCCAAACTTAGCAGACATGACGGACGAAGAAAAAGAAAGAGAGGCTGAGCGATTATTCGTTCTCTTTGAAAGACTAAAGAAGACGGGTATCGTGGACGTAGAAAATCCGATTGCCAAAGCCATGCGGGAGGGCAAATTTGAGGACATGCCGGACGATGAAAAAGACTAGCTGAAACAAGCATAAAAGACACATCTTTAGCCGTTTCTGCCTTATCAAACGTTTACCATTTATTAATTCCAAATACCATTTGATTTATGATAAAGCATACTGTCTCTTTTAACTTTCGCTACGGATCGCACGGGTGTCGCATCTCCTATTCACACCATGCTAGGTCCTTGTGTGCAGAGGCAGAGTAGCGCTCTGCAGCTCCTCTCACTACACGTTAGCGTCATAATAGCTTTTAATTACACCCAAGTCTGTGTTATTTCTGCGTGAAACTCTTTTCTTTTAATTTCCTAAATTGGTTTGATGCACGCCTGCAATCTAAATTATTGTGCACTCATTCTTTATTACATCTAAAGGGAGACATAAGTTCTTCTAACGTTGTAGATTACTCGCCCTCTGTTCGATAAGCACTAAAGAGGTACGCCTCGAAACCTCACTTTTCTCCCTGGATTAGAGAGTTGATGGAGGAATCTATAGCATTTCTGTGCGCTATCCAATTCGCTAGTAGCGTCCGCGATGATTTGCATAACCTGATAGCGATGTGGTAAGTGATTGCTCACCGTCTCTGCTGCTTTGATTAATAAATGGGTCTTTGTTCTATACACTATCCATCACTATGGAAGAAAATCTTTGTTATTTTTTTTTTGCTATCCGTGTATATCTCTAGTTAAAACTTATTAGTCATTTTCCATAGCAGCCAGTACATCTAAATTAAATATCCCGTTCGTCTTTTCAACTTATCACTTCTTTCAGAATCTTTTTATGCTTTATAGAGGTCACCAAGTTAAAGGCTGACCTTTCATAGGTGGAGGGAACCTAAAAAAGCGTTGCCATAATGATACGTACTCGGATATGTAAGCATAAAAAAGGTTCAGTGCCAAGACGCCTGTTCAGTTAGGTTTTGTGTTTGCTTGATAAATGCAGCTGGTCTGTCACAGTTATCCTTTCTCATATGCCAAAAAGTATGTATGATGTTTTTGGCCGTGTTGGACGTCTCTAATTCCAAACTGTATGGCATGCTCTGCAATGTCGTACAGAATGCAACTAAAAAGCTTTCTGGCCTTGGTAGACAGCTCTCAGACTCTTTAGTCTGTGTGCTTTTTTCTAATGCTACTCTATGATATCCATCACCGTCTTTTATTTTCTTTATGTATTTTATCCCTTTGTTATGTTCTTATTAAAATGAGTTGGAAAGCTGCAATGCCGACAGGAAGGAAAGGATGGCCTATGCATTTCCTAAGGACGCAACAATTTCCCGATTCTGTGCAGCTCTGACAAATTGAAACCGTGACTTTGTTCCAAATTTTTGCATCTCAGCCAGGGCTAAGCCAGAAAAAAAATACGCGGCGGTGTATTTTGATCGACCTCTTTTTTCTCCTACTCAACGTCATGTCTTTCCGTTCCAACAGTCGTGGCTGCTACAAGTGCGGTGAATGCAAGTAGACCTGAAATTTTTTATTGTTTGTGCAAAGAGAAAAGAAAAGGGAAAGAAAATGGGGTGTGTGTGTGTGTGTGGGAGAATGCATAGGTGAAGCGTTCTACTTGAAAAAGAAGCACAGAAAGAAATCAGGACCAAACGATCAGCCTTTTCCATCCCTCATGGTACTAGTGTGCCAGATCGATCTTGGATCGGCTTGGCATTGGACATTTGGTGACGAAACTTTATTTGTTACCTATTGCTTGAATCGCTTTCTTTTGCTGTCAATAAAAAGGAAGGACGGAGTGACGGTTGGTTTGGTACATGATGCTTATTTTTTGTCTGCTCTCTTCTCTTTTTTTTTGTATCGTTGTTTGCGGATTCGAATGTGTGGGTTTTTCAACACTACAACAGTCGGTCATCAGGCTAAGGACTGCACCAAGTCTGAATCGGTTTGGTAAGCTCCCTCCCTCTGTTTTTGTTTTTATGATGCAGTACAAATAAGAATATGTTGTCTCAATTATACAATATCGATTAGCTACAACTGCAACCAGGAAGGCCATTTGAGCAAGGACTGGTAAGAAACTGTTTCCTAAACATCATTGTGAAATCAACCTTCGTTTTGGCTACAGCACCGAGCCTCGCGCTGAAAAGACCTGTTACAAGTGCAACCAACCTGGTCACTTGGTGAGTATCGTAGAAAAGGGCAAATGAAAGACAAAGAAAGAGATAGATTTTCTTAATACTGAACTCGCCGTTGGGTTTTTTTTACAATAGTCCCGCGACTGCCCTGATGCTGAGACTTCCGGTCCTGCCTGCTACAACTGTGGCAAGTCTGGACACATCTCGCGTAACTGCCCCGAGTCTTCCTACGGTGGTAACTACAGCAGCGGCGGAAAGTCTTGCTACAGCTGTGGCGGCTATGGTCACATGAGCCGCGAGTAAGTTTAATTTTGACAGCAGAACCTATAGATAAAGGATCATGATCCAACTAAGAATTTGATGATCTGCTTCAGCTGCCCCTCCGGTCAATCTAACCAGAAGTGTTACAACTGTGGTGTAAGTAGTAGTTTGATGTGGGGAAAGCGGAGCAGGTTATTTATCTTTCAACTTTAGAACTTTGGCCACATCAGCAGAGAGTGCACTCAGCCTCAGCAAGATAAGGTTTGCTACAAATGCCAGGAATCCGGTCACATTGTAAGTCTCCTTGCTCGTTTATCTAGTTCCATTCAATTGACACTTTATTTTATGTAGTCCCGCGATTGTCCTCAGGCCTAGGTTAGAAGTTCATTTTAATTGTTTCTCCATGGTGCTGTAAAAACAAAAGAAATCATGAATGCATAAGTGCTTTTTGGTAAATAGCGGTTGGAAGACAGATATCTGGCGATATAACGCATGTTTAACTGAAAACGTTATATTATGTTGATTAAGCCGTAACCGGACCGAATCAGTAGGCATGCTCTATTTCTGATAGGCACATTTGCAGTTCGCTCGCGGGTGCAGTTCAAACTGCAAAGCGAGTTGGTTCCCGTGATTATTCGTTTTCTTTTTCTCCTCATTTCATTTGCTGATGTCATTGAGATCAATGTATTTAAGGAGCAATATATCTAAAAGAATTGCTTAGTATAGCTGATGAAGGGAAATGTTATACAAGCGAAAGTAAGAATAAATATACAAATGTTGAGAAACACATTATAAGAGTCATAGTTGCTCCAGTATTTTGCTATCCGTCGATATTTTCTTGTTGTGCATATGCTTCGCTATCTTTCAGTCTGATTGCCTAGAAAATTAGCTCGTCGTTTTGTATCCTACAGTCGCTTCCATCTATGCACAATTGCGCATTTCCGATTTGCATGATGCTATAGTCTAGCTATTTCCATTCAAAGAAAGCAAAAATGCTATTTACACCTATAGTTCAATAATGAATATTTCTTCTTTTATTTTCCAATGTCTTCCAGAGCACTGACACGAGGTTCTAATTCATCATTCTCTTCTAATACATAACGCTTGACTAAGCGAGGAAGAATTACGTCACACACTCGATCTTCATTCAGTAATTGATCAATAAAGCTGTCCATGTATGTCAGCGAATAGCCCTCTGATATCAATGGAATTAGCATTCATGACGAGTTATACTTTTTTGTCGCTTTTTTTTTTTCCTTTTTACCTCCTTGTCGTACACGTAATTTTCTATGATCGTTCAGGAAGGGTTCAAGATATTGGTATATTTCTTTCGATTTCCCCACCAATCGGAAATAGAATGCGCCTAGCGCACGTAAGTATCTGCAGGTAAGGTTTAGAAACGAGGAATGTGCGAATCTAAGCTGCGTACTTGAAATCTTCATCTTTGATCATTTCAATCACGATTTCCTTTTCCGGTTGTAGCTGGAGCATTTTGAGCGTCAGACACAGGAACTCGGTAGGCTGCTGATTACCGTACTGGCCTCCAATATACGTCAATTCGACTGCTTTGTCCATTAAAGTAGCCGCTTTTAAATAGCCGTTAGCCTGGATTACAGCCGATAAATAAGGGAATACCTGACAATCCAAAACAGTGTTCTTTCCAATAGAGTGAATCATAGATACGTTCACGAATGATCTTTTCGATCAAATGCTGTGGATTGCGACCGTGAATTTGCACGGCATCTGTCATTGTCCTGTTTGCTGTTCATTGTCGAGGATTGTATCAGTTAATGTGTGTTGAGAAAGGCGTGATTTGATGCGTTACCCATATTGATGATCTACGAATGGGTTTATTTGTTAAATGAAAAAAACGCTATGGGCATACCAGTTCGTGTTGTCTGTCATCCAAGTTTGAATGTCCGAACGAGTGCTGAGATTTCAGTCACGGTTAAAGCATGCTGCGGCAATGCAAGGTTCAAAAGAGGGGACCTGTGTTGTGTTGTTTGACATAGGCTATATAACCTCTCTGTGCTACATAAGATGATTGATTGTGAGATTTTTATTTAGGGAAAGGGTGTCACGCTTTGTTCCCCTTGCAGGACTGTATAGGATAATGAGCTAGATTCTTCCTTTTCCTTCTTTCTCTTCCCTCTCTTTCTCTCTTTCCTTCTTCTTCTTCTCCTTCTGCTGCTGCTGCGTTGATTGCCTGTTTGACATCTGGTGCTGAATCGGATTGTGAAGACAAGTCAATAACCATTTTTCGTCTTATATAGAGAACAAAACCAAAGCTCCGTAAATGACCGTCATTGCTAAAGAAGCAAGTTATGGTAAGCCGCGTCGCATTGTTCTTTCTCTTTTACCCCTTCCAATCCTCATCCTTGTTTTCCTTTACTCTTTGTTCTGTTGAGGACAAAGAGCTAAATCCATTCAGCAGCAAATGACCTGACCTGATTTTTTTCCCACCATTCTGTAGCACTTGAACTTTGCCCTCCAGGTAATGGGTCCATGAGCACCGTTCGCGCAAAGGATACTCTTCCGCGCCTGATCGATCAATTTGTGCTGGAAAACTTGTCCTATAAGCCGAAGCTAGATTATAAGCCAATATTAATTGCAAAATTGCCTTGTAAGAGAATTGAGATATATTTCTTTGTCTTTTTGACTCTGTTATATAATAAGCTTCGTTATTTTCTTTCGAACAGACGAGGTGATTCTGCTGATTCTACAGTTTCTGGCCTTAAGGTCCGTTTCGTCTCTCGCTAGTTTTAGCTTGGCATGCAAACCTTTCTATGTTCTGACCCGGTCGAGTTGGTTGTGGCAACGCATTTGCGAACAAAACTTCAAGGCAAGGACATTGGACTGGAAAGTATCCTGTGCCTATCAAAAGAACTTGGTCCAACTGTTTTATGACCATGATTGGATGCGCATGTTCATCGAACGGCCACGGGTCCGGTACGACGGCATCTATATTTCAACATGTCAATACACTCGGTAAGTGAAAAGAAAAAATGGCAAGCTATCTATATCTATGTATGTGTGTGCGCGTTTTTGGGGTGTGCGAGTGTACATTTGAAATTTGGAGAAGATGTTCATGTCGAACAGGACTACCACACCCTTTGCACCCGAGCATCTCGTGACCTATTACCGTTATTTGCGATTCTTTCCCAACGGGGCTGTACTCAAGTATCTATCCATGGACGAGCCTGAAAAAGTTGTCCGCTTACTTTCAGCCAAATTCTCGGAGCCACATGCTTTCTATGGTTGGTTTGACATAGATTACAACAGTGTTTCAGTGACAATGCGTGAGGGCACCCGGCCGCGTTTTCAATACCGGATGGTGCTGGTTGTCAAGGACACACGTAAACGTCGCCACTGCAAATTGACATGGAAAGAGTACTCGGACGAAATGGAAGGCCGTGCAAGTCGCGAGAGGTTTGACTTGAAATCCTTTAAGCCCTTCTACTTTAGTTTGGTGCGCAGCTATGTACCGGAATGTCCCCAGTGGAATATTGTCCCTTCCCCTAGGCAGGATTTGCATTGAACACTCAAATACCCACTGTTCCTGTTTGATATACCTGTTTTCTTGACAACAAATAAGAATGTGTACGACTTGAATATTTCACTCTATGCCGTTCACGCCGTATGTTCTTTTTGATAATCGATGGTAGCGGATATTATATCTATCTACGTTTAAACGAAAGATCGCCATATGAATTAGTATTACCTCAAAAATATACGAGATACCGTGGCAAGACATCCTAAGAAAGTAGGCAAGAGACCGGTATACAAAAAGACCTGTTGCTAGCCATCATACAGTTAACACAGTATCACAAGCTCGTAGAACCCCAGCCCGAACGTTATACTAGAGAGGCCGAAGGGCTCATGGTACTGGAATTAACCATATTTAAGGCGAGAATTATTGGATGTAAAGAAGCAACTATCTAGCAGGTACATACATATTACGTTATAGCCGAGACATAGGCTTTGATTAGATGCTATATAGCTCGATGCATCCCACTTGCTAAACTTCAAATGACTGCATCCAAATTTAGCTAATACATAGAAAAGTATCTTGATATCTTGGTTTAATGCCAGGTCAAATTCCCAAGGCTATAAGATTCTATGACTTAGAGGCTGTCAAATTGGACAAACGGCATTTCTTCTAGCCGTTCATGTCCAGCATGACCACCACGGAAAGGTTGGTTGAAGCGGAGCAAGCGTTGTGTACATGCGCTGAACACAATCTTCGATTCATTCTCCGCCGAAAAGTACATGGTCGACGCAGTGGCTTTCCCTGCTTGCCCATTTCTCTCTCTCTTTCTTTCCTTAACTTAGTCTATAATGACATTCTCGGCGCCCGGAGCGTCTACAGCTTCCCCTTTGGCCGAAGCTCTTTATGGTCATATGCAGGCAACAGCACACTTGGTTCGAGTTGCTTTAGAATTGGAATGGACTATCTTTACGCGCTTGTTGGTTGGCATCATCCTAATTACTGCTGGTTATATTGTTTACCTCTTGCTTACCCTTCGCAACTCACGCCAACCCCTTCAAATGTGGGAGAGACTGAACAAACCATTTGTCAAGTTATTCAGACCCAGAATTTTCGCTACGCTTATAACGAACGCAGACCCTTATGCGGGCTCGATTGGTAATTTTTTCTATATAATGTACAGTGGTGGGGCTAATTGATGTACCATTAGATATGCGTATATCTACGTATTCGCGAGGATTCTGTACTGGTATCATGAGGGTATGCAAACGTGATGAAGATAACATATGTCTAAGTAGCATTGCTATATTTCTGTTTTTTTTTCCTGTTTTCTGGGAATAGGATCGTCATAAAAATCGCAATCCTTTCAAGAGGTAATACATATATGCTTATTCATCGCAATGTGTTGGATCAACGTTTTTGTTTTCTGTTTATAGTATTCATGCCACTGCACTTGCCACATTTGCTGAGACTGTGGGCGGATTAGCACTTCTCAGTCTTTTGAAGAACAAAGATCGATCCATACTTGTGTCGATGAAAGTAGAGGTAGAGAAGCTTACTGTTGCGGGAGAGAAAGAACGGACGTGGTTAATGATTATTTTAGTACAAGAAGAAGGCACGAGGGTTACTGACGGCATCTTCGGAATGTAGTCTTCCTCAAGATATGGAGGGCAAGCAAAATATTGAGACGGAGGTTGTTGTAAAAGATAGAATGCTTGATACGGTGGCTATCGTCAATTTGGTATGGGCAGTGGAGACCAAGGAACACTAGAGAACTTGGTGTAACGTCAGGGAGGAAAAGGAATGAACCCAGCTCTCGTGGCAAAAAGGAAAACAATGATAACAATAACGGGGAATATCATGTGCAACCATTTATTTCATGTTTTGCATTTGATGAAATGACGAAATGTAGACAAGAAGAACAATAACAACAATAATACATCTACTTTCCTTTTTTTTTTCTTTCGCTGAGTTGGTAAGCTACAAAAAGGCACCGCGCCTGAAACATCTCCAATGAGCATTGGGAAACGGCGTAGCATTTGCAACAACGATCTTGCACCTCCCAACCTATTTTTTTTTTGCCCTCTTGTTGCATACACCTCCTTTGGTTTTTTTAGCCTATTTGTTCCTTTGGGCTAAAACCCTTTCTTCTTTCTTCTTCTTTTCTTCTTCTCTTTCTTCTTTATGTCTGAGAATAGTCTATTCCAGTTTGCACAGGTGATTTCAGATCTTCCAATGACCCAACAGACACAGAACACATCGTCGTTTCATCCAACACAGTTGCACGGCGGGTCTCGTTACCTTCCCATTCGTAAGGTACATCATTTGTCAATTGACCATGTCACATGTTTGACACATCTGCTAGAACGCTTGCATCGTCTGTGGTGTATGCTTCACTTGCTCCAAAGTAAGGCCGATGGAAAACGCAAAAAAAAAAAAAAAGATTGAATTGTAACCGAATGACAACGGAACCTAATCTTGACTTGCGTAGTATTACGGCCTTAACTGTACTTGTAGCGAGGTCCAGCCACGCCGAGGGAAAAATCTACCCGAGGGTAGTTTGGATTCAAGAGCAAAGAAACTTCATCCTCAGGATAAAGAAGATTACGACTTTTCGATCAACTGGCTGTCTGAGAACGCGCACTCGATATATAAGGACGAGAATAATGTTGTTGTGGGTCTATGCGATTTAGCAGAAGTGTCACTCTGTAAGGCACATAGCAGTACCTTGTATCGTGCCAAGAAGAGGCACGAACGAAGCAAGAATCAAGCCCCGCCCTCACCTGCCGATTCGAGCGGCACCGACGACAGGCACTTTCCACCATCTACTCCTTTCGATCCTTATCCACTTCATCACCATCCCCACCATCCGCAACATTATCCTGCAGTGGGTACAGGTGGTTTGGCAGCTAAAGTACGCGAAATATCCTATCAGCAGCAGCAGCATCCACAACAATATCGGCCGCACGAGCCACCGGGCTCGCCTGACTTTTCCAACATGTCGGCTTCCACGTCTTTGAAACGGAAACGCACGTCGAAATCATCTACCTTTGATCAGAAGCCCCATTCCAGCGCATCCACACCTCTTTATGCTACAGGCATGGCTCCTTTGCTTTCGCAACATCCACCTGTTTCCTCTTCCTCGACATCACCTTCTATGGCACGTCAGCATGTAGATAATTTCTCATCTCAGTTACCACCTCTTCACCATACGAGGACGCCTTCTTTATCATCTCTTTCCTCGTCTCTGCAGCATCAATTGCAACTCTCAAACACGCATTCATCTATGTATCAGCCGAGACACCACGAGCAACAACCGAAACAGCCTCCGTCGGCACCGTCCCCTGCCATACCCCTTCCGCACCCCGTGGTCGAGACCGTTTCCCTCCGAAGTGCTCCCGCAACGCCTGACGCGCCACCCTTGTACTACATTCGCAATTTGGCCATCACAGATACGTTCACCTTTCGGGACTTGTTAACCGAGCTGGATATGACGGGAACACCTCCGCCCGGAAAGAGGATCGTCGTTTCTGATGAAAAGAACGAACGCATGTTCCCCATGGATCAAGCTATTCGGAGTGTCATTCGACGGCCTGTGATGTCTCATGTGGACTTGTGCTTAGGTCTGACGGATAAGCCATCCATTGACTGGAGCACATATACGTAATCCTTTCTTTTTCCCGTTTGTTTTTTTATTATAATTTTTATATGCTTTTATCCTCTTGCTTATCCTATTCGGTGTATGTATACCTTTTTCCTTTTTCGGTCTTTTTGGGTTTCCTGTATTCCTTCCTTTTTATGTGCGCAGGTATATGAGTGTACTTTCTTTATATTGTCTTTTTTTTTGTTGTCTGTCTTTGTTTGATTTGTATGCTAGCTGTGAATAGTGGGGAGAAAAAATTGCGCTCTCCTCCTTTTTTCTTTTATTCATTAAAAAAATGCTATTATATGTAAAAATAAGTTGGATGAAACCCGCAACGGTTTAGTTCCGAGTGCTATTTGCAAAACAAGGCACATTGAAGGTCAAGAGATCGTTGTAGCCCGTTTTATCCTTTTTGCAAGTAACCTAAGCTGCTGAAGCTGCAGCACAAGGATGACATGATCTCTTTTAGGTGCTACTTGGGAAAACCCAGGAATCAATTCTCAATTGTTCATGCAAAAACAAAGATATATGTCCCAAAAGTTCTGTTGTCGCGTTATTTGGCGTTGCATATGCGGAGATCATCCCGTCAATGTCTCCATGGGAGACAAGTCACAAAATGATTTTGCCCATCAACTGGGAGTTTGAACCTATCGGTTTAATCTAACGCTCTGTGTTTCTTTAAACAACCTTACTTTTCGTACATCTTAAACAATCGCCATCAGCATATATTCCTGCTTGGAGCGTAGGCTTGGGAAAAAGAGAAAAAATTAACGAAAAAAGAGGTTTATTCACTTTTTTACATCTCCTTCTCACCGTCATATTCTATCTTGTTCTTTTGATTTCCTTTTCTGTGTCCTTCTCCTTCTGATTCACCATGTCCATGGAATATAGTAATCCAAAACCTGACGGGCTGTCAGATGTGGAAGAAGGAGAGATCAATGAAGATGTGGAACTTCAAAGTCGAACACAAACATCAAATGGCAAGCAGCCAGTGCGACAGCTAGAAACACAACAGTCTAGCGAGCAGAACCATACCCCAAAGGATGGTTATAATCGATCGCATGTTATGCCCAGCAACGGTTTGGAAAAGCTAAAGGAGGGCAAGCATCCAAGCCATGAAGAAATTTCCGCTGAAACAACGTTGGCAGAAGCTCGCATGCAACCCACTTCTGCCGATGCAAGGGATGTCGCACGATCGCCTCCTTACAAGCGTAGTCGACCAGCTAACGAGACGGAAGATGACGACTTATTTGCCGAGTATGAGAGGCTTTCCCGCCGACAACGTCATCGATCACCCAGCCGTTCGCGAAGCCGGGATACTCCCCATCGGAAAGAGCAGAGCCGAGAGCGACCCAGTCGGTATGATGATCCTTCTCGTCATCGGTCGCGTTCCGTACACCGTAGAAGTGTATCCCCTTATGACAGTAGAAAATTACGTAGACGATATTCTCGTGAGGATGAAGCTGAACGAGACAGAAGAAGTAGACGTCCAGATACCTATGGTCGAGACCGTGAAGAACGATCAGAGAGACGGCGAAGCCCTCGCAGAGATACTGACAGGCGAGCTACTTCGAGAAATCGAGAAGAATTATTCACCGCCAGTAGACCATCCAAGGGACCCAAGGGACCACCTAAACCCGTGCCGGCAAAGGCCAGCTCCACGAAACCTAAAGACACTCTTGTAGATACATCCAAAGAAACTACGTCAAGGTGAGCTCTCGCAGGATGAATTGAAAAACTATATGTACTGATCAGTTGAACTGTAAAAGCGAAAAGGAAAATACAAAGTCGGAATTGGTAAATGAGGAAGATAAACCCTTGGAATTCGAAATAAAGGATGAAGAAGAGCAAAAAAAGGACGAAGATAAACTGATTGAAGAACGCAGACGAATAAGACAGGCGATTATGGAGCGTCATAAAGCCAAATCGGCGAGCACGACCCCAAATACGCAAGTTTCCACACCAGGTGCATTATCTGATACGGGTATGCTGCTCTTCACTTGTCCATTCTTCTTCCAGAACCTAATTTCGTTCATGCTTTATTTTATTTTCAATTGTGATAGCTGCAAAGGAGGCGACTGCATCACCTATATCGTTGCCTAAAACTGAGGGAAAGCAAGATAGTACTACAACGGTAGGAACGCTCGCTGAGCCAGCAAGCGATCTAAAATACAATGGGTCGAGCAAAGATGACGGAGCGGAAAAGAAACCAGAGGATGACTCACCCACCACTGTATCTGCAGCAGATTACGATCCGTCCCAGGATCGCATTGCTGACGACGACCGTCGTCGCCGTCATCATGGGGATAATGGAAATGCTAAGGATGAGTTACTCAAAAGCAAGGACCGTCAAGAGCCGGTGATGGAAGGAGTGGATAGCCAAGCGGAGGTGCTGGCCACCGATTACACAGAAAAGCTAGAAAACCCGCAGCCGGTTAAGGAAATCGACATGTTTGCAGACGATTTGGATATATTTGCTCATGCACAGATTGCTACAGCCCCAGAAACAACAATAATGAACACAACAGCAGCATCCAATCCCAGTTTATTGGACAACTGGGATGATCCGGAAGGCTATTACAGTAAGTCGCAGGCAATATGTCACCTTTTTTCCGTATCTCATCCTTATAATATCACAGGCGTTCATATTGGTGAGAGACTTAATAATCGCTATCACACACTTGCAAATCTGGGTCGCGGTGTTTTTAGCTCTGTGGTCAAAGCCCGTGATTTAGAAACAAATGAAGAAGTGGCTATCAAGATGATTCGTAATAACGAGACGATGTAAGTTCATTTTTTTCTTTGGATTTATAGAGGAGGCTCATTGAGAATGTTTTGCTTTGTTTCAGGTACAAGGCTGGTTTGCGTGAACTTAATTTTCTCAAGAAACTCATGGAAGCGGATCCGGAAAACAAAAAGCATGTTATTCGATTGCAACGGCATTTTGAACATCGAAATCATCTTTGTCTGGTATTTGAAAGTCTGAGGTGAGTTAGCTATGGAAAACAAGTGCGCTAAGCTTCTTTTTTCTTAAAATTCCTTCCGGACGATAGCATGAACCTTCGCGATGTTCTAAAGAAATACGGCAAAGACGTTGGCATCAATATCAAGGCGGTGCGCATCTATGCTCAACAATTGTTTTTAAGTTTATCATTATTGAAAAAATGCAATATTTTGCATGCGGACATCAAACCTGACAATATTCTCGTATCTGAATCAAAGAACATTTTGAAGCTCTGCGATTTGGGCTCTGCATCAGATGCCAGTGATAATGAGATCACTCCCTATTTGGTATCGCGATTCTATCGCGCTCCAGAGATCAGTAAGTTTTCAAGAAGGGGAAATAGAGAGCTTCAGGATAACTTATTTTAAATGGATCTAGTTTTGGGGCTGCCATACGACTATGCCATTGATGTTTGGTCTTCGGCGTGTACGTTGTACGAGCTTTTCACAGGCAAGATTTTGTTCCCAGGACGGAGCAATAATCAGATGTTGAAACACATGATGGAATTGAAGGGCAGATTTCCCAATAAGTTGCTGCGAAAGGCGCAATTTACATCACAGCATTTTGATGAAGACTACAATTTTTTGGCTACTGAAGTGGATAGGCTGACAAACAAGGTATGTATCGGGAAATATTGTGATTAGTGAGCATGAATTACTGAATTTGTTTGATTGAAATGTAAGGATGTCGTCAAGAAAATGACTATTGTTAAACCTACGAGAGATATCAAATCACGTATCATGGCAGCATCGTCTGCAGGTGTAACTGAAGAAGAAGGACGACTTCTGCTTGCATTCATTGATTTCCTGGACCGATGTCTTGTACTTACTCCGGACAAACGAATGACACCCAAAGAGGCGCTCAATCACCCATTTATCACGGGCAAGGTGTAATACTACGTTTTCTTGCTTCGTTTAATAAAGTAGGTCTGTTCTACAGCATGACGTGTTCTTGGTTCGAGCTTTTTCATTCGGCTTTCTTTATCTTTTTTTTTCTGACACAATATGTTCTAATCATGTCAAGAGTTTGCTTGTGATGTTTACGCCCAGTGGCTGTTCTGTGTGTTACAAAGAATGCATGCGGGATATGCTGGAAAATTACAATGGAGTGGGCTTGTGTTTTTTGATTTCGCTTATTCTGCAGTGCATCAAAGCTGATTCATTCTGCTATAAGTAAACCAGCAAATTGCTTGTAGGCCAGATAATTCCGAGGATATGAATCCACATAGAAAGGGTTCCAAACAAGAAGGAAAAAAGAAATAATATGTGTGTCAGGGAAATGGACTAGATTTCCTATTGGTCTAACCTCCCGCTTTTATAGCTACAGCTGCTTGCCTTGTGACCTAACCAGAAAACCTGTTCTTTCTTCTCCTTTTACATATAATTAATATTCGACCGAATGAAACCACATATAACTATGCTCCTACTGTTCTTAGTATGGAGCATTGTCCTGCCATCGGTCATGGCAGAGCCGATCAGCACCGTCCATCAAAAAGGTTACTGCGCTATGCGTGGCCAATGCGGCAGCATGTTTCTTCATGTGCCCTGTGTAGACAATGGTCCTGCCGAAGAACCGTCCAGTCGGTTCCGCGAACAGTTGGTCGCTACCTGTGGTGCTGCCTATGCCGAAGGACCGGTCTGCTGCGATGAGAGTCAACTCAATGACCTTACCGAGCAGGTGAAACGTGGCGAACCCATCATAGCGTCATGTCCTGCTTGTTGGAGCAACTTCCTGCAGTTTTGGTGTTCGTTCACCTGTTCACCCAACCAATCCACCTTTGTCAATGTCACCCAGATAGAAGAAGAAGAAGAGGCATATGCTGATCAGCGGGTCAGCGTCAAATCCGTCGATTATTGGGTCGGCGATCATTTTGGGTCACAGTTTTATGACAGCTGCAAAGATATCAAATTTGGATCGAGCAATGGTTATGCTATGGACTTTATAGGCGGTGGCGCCAAAGGCTGGCATGACATGGTGACCTACATGGGCATGAAACGGCCGCTACTTGGAAGTCCGTTCCAGATCGATTTCCCCGATATGCAAAGTACGCCGCGCCATGGACTGGACCGGTATAACAATGACGGTCGACGTTGTAACGATGGGGATGCAGACTATCGATGCGCTTGTGTTGACTGTGAGTCTTCCTGTCCAGTCTTACCACCTACCGCTGCTGAAAGACCCGAGTGTTATATTGGTCTTTTACGCTGCTGGAGCTTTTCTATGGTCATGACTTATTCTCTTATTCTTATTTTGAGCTTTGGATTGATCAGTAAGAATCGTTTTGCGCAATGGTTACGAAACTGTTTGGGTTACGAGGACCGAGATCGTGGTGCTCTTTATCAAAGTGTATCCCTCACCGAAGATGAGGAAGATGAAACATTACTCGATCCAGATCATACACCGCGCCGGTATTGGCTCAATTCGCGACTCCAAAGCTGGTTTTATTACCAAGGACTTGTCTGTGCTCGCTATCCATGGGCTGTGATTGCCCTTGGTCTAGGGCTTGTCTCCCTATGCTCCATTGGATGGATGCGTTTTGCTATCGAACGTGATCCCATTCGGCTCTGGGTCGCACCTTCTTCGCATGCACTGGCTCAGAAGAACCATTTTGATACCCATTTCTCACCGTTCTATCGCACCACCCAACTTTTCTTTATAAGCGAGAACGACGACGCTGTGGCTACCACAGACCGACTCCAGAATTTGTTCTGTTTGGAGACAGAGATCAGGAAAATGAAGACGCAACAAGGCTATAGCCTACAAGATGTCTGTTTCCACCCTAATGGGAACGCTTGTATTGTCCAGTCCGTGACTGGATACTGGCAAGGCGATGTCCAGAACTTTGAACCAGATAACTGGAGAGAGACGTTAGAAGACTGTGCAAATCAGCCATCTTTGTGTCTACCAGACTTTCAGCAACCATTGAAACCTCAGATGGTCTTGGGTGGTTACCAAGATGATCATTACCTGGACGCACGGGCTTTCATCGTCACCTATGTCTTGAAAAATTCCCTTGATCCTGCCGAGACGGCTATTGCAGAAGAGTGGGAAAAGTCACTGTTGACAAACATCTTGTCAACCCTTCATGAACGTCCTGAATGGAAAGGTGTCCGGATCAGTTATTCCACCGAGGTAAGCCAATAAGCCTTTCTAAGAAGACAAAAAAAAAAAAAAAAGAGAACAAGCTTACAGAAAAAAAAATATGTCAGAGTTCATTAGAGACCGAGCTCAACAAGTCGAGTAACACAGATGCCAAAACTGTTGTGATAAGTTACGTTGTTATGTTTCTGTATGCCTCAATTGCCCTGGGTCGTTTCCATTCATTCAACATCCGCCGCATGGTTGTGGATTCAAAATTCAGTCTTGGTATATGCGGTATTCTTATTGTCATTTTCTCTGTTTCCACAGCGGTGGGTCTTTTTTCGATGACAGGTGGAAAGATCACGTTGATCATTGCAGAGGTCATCCCATTTTTGGTTCTTGCCGTTGGTGTTGACAATATTTTCATCCTTTGCCACGAGTATCAGAGACGAGCCGATTTAGCAGAGGACGAGTCCATTGAACAGCGTGTCGCCAAAACGTTGGGAAAGATGGGACCTAGTCTTTTGCTAAGTTCGTTAAGTGAGACGATTGCCTTTGGATTGGGTGCACTGGTGACTATGCCAGCTGTGAGCAGTTTTGCTATTGTAGCTGCTATTGCCGTTTTTGTCGACTTCCTCCTGCAGGTGACCTGTTTTGTTTCCTGTATGACCTTGGATGCATATCGTCGAGAAGTAAGCACTTGACCTTTTTTTTTTTTTTTTTTTTTTTTTTTTTTTTGTTTCCTTG